>JAJONR010008530.1:0-23285 GCA_029582245.1 Solanum etuberosum | reverse complement strand
CCCCCCCCCCCCCCCCCCCCCCCCCCCCCCCCCCCCCCCCCCCCCCCTCGACGTTGTAGTATTGATAATTCTTCAATTTGGAACTGAAATAGTAATTGGACTTTGGTGATTTTTGCCGTATAAGTTTCTCATGTTATAAGTAACCTGATTTTGAATTATGTTTTTAATGTTTTCATGCTGGGAAGCTCGGGATTGACTCCTTAAGCTCAAACTAGATGAATATAAATATGGGTGTCTATGGATTCATATGGTTATGTATAATAGAGGTGGACCCACCCTTCTAAGTGGGGTGCACGTGCACCCGTTAACTTTATAAACAAATATCATCTGTATATATGTATATCTATTTTGAGAAACTGACAGAAATTGGATATAATTAGCAATGCACCCATGGAAACATGGGATTGCGATTGTCTTGTTGGTACAAGCTAAAGGATTCACCTATGAGACCTGGGTTCGATTCCTCCTAGAGTGCTATTTTAGTGTTTTTATTCTAAGTTTATTTTAGAGCTCATATTTGAGCTAAGGTAATATTGGTGCGCTCGAAGTCTTCAAATCTTAGGTTCGCCTTTATGTATATTACATATTTCACCATATTGGAATCGATTGAAGGCATTTTGAAAGGACAAGTCCATATTTTGACTATTTGATTAAGGCATGTAGTGACTTTCTCAGTTCTTATATAGTGTTAGAATTATTTAATTGTTGAATTAAGGGATAATGGGTAATGAAGGTCCTGTATAAATGTGATGATGAACATAACATTTATGCGAGTATCAATAGCATGTTATAGGTAGATTAATGGATATCTACTTTTTTTAATGACTTTGTGATATGTTTGCATTATTTGTGATAAAATTGATGCAGTTGCAACTTATATTGCTCACTAGGTTGATATTTTACGTCCTTACTCTCATTAATGGTTTCTCATTATGGTTGAGATTCTTAAAAATTGGTATTCGGTATTGTGTAACGCATTTGATATGATTTTCATGCACAAAATAAGTGTTAATCGAAAAGATAAGGTGAGTTTAGTTGACTGCAAATTCCTATAAAATATACGGATTCATGTGATAAAATGATATTCTTATCGGTATGTGGCATATAATACATCTACTCTTGGAATCGAAATTGTACTCTTAATTAACATTAATTCGTATCAGAGTTGCACACATGTACATTATTTATATGAATTGGAGTTATCAATCTACTTATTATTATACATGGATTGGAGTTCTAAGTTTGTGCAGTATATGAACCTTGCGAGTTGTCCATGATTATTGTATTTACTTCTTGTTGTCTGAATTGTTATCATTTCTCATCGAGCATTTGCATTATATTTGTGTATATATATATATATATATATATATATATATATGTATTTCTATTTGCATATGCATTTGTATTTAGTGCTATGAAGTCACTCCATGGAAATGCTTTGAGAACAAGGATGAGAAATAAGCGACGAGCCATACGATCCCATAGCATATTCATGAGAATAGGGGATGGTCCACATGATGCGTGGCAGATTCATGACGAATAGGCGACGGGCCACACTATCCGTAGCAGATTATATATTGATGGTTTGAGCCACACGACCCATGGTAGGCGCATGTACAGATTTGTCCCCCATGAGTTCTAGACCGAAAGACAATGAATGTGTATCGTTAGGGCATACATGCATCACTTTATATGACATTGCACTACATTGCATTGCAGTTCATTTGATTTTAATCCGTTGTGATTATTGATAAGTTATTGTGGTTATGGACTTGTGAAGTATGTGGATGATTGACTACGTGTGTTGCGGTGCAAGTTGTTATGCTCTATTAGTGCTGTGTTGTATTTGAGAGAGAAATATTAGTTTGGCTAATTATCTATTGCATGTTGTAGTTGTGGAGGTTCGATTAGAGTTGGAGTACTTGTATTATTTATTACTTTATTTAAGGTTGTTAGGTTTGCTTGCTAAGTATTGTTGTTATCTAGTACTCACTCCCTTGCTTCTACACTTGTGTAAGTTAATAGCAAAAGTCACAAATTTAAGTACTGAACGTCAAACTAAAGCATAGTAAACACAACTCTAGACAACCATTACAAATTCAAAGACATGAAAAGCGCTAAAAGTAGTCCACAAAGAAAACATTAAGCATTTGATTGGTGATTTGCATTGTTATCAGCTGATGAGCCTCTTACATCCATAGGCGAAACAATTTCAGTCTCCTCTGCATCAACAGGCTGAAAAACCAAAAAATATGGTATTCAATACAACTCACTCTAGTAGAGTTTCTGTAAAGAACCTATCCTGAGCCGTTAATTTAGAAATGCACAATTTTACAAGGTTGATTGGTGAGTACATAACTACCAAAGCAGAAAACTATTTTGTACAAATAATAATAGGACTACTGGCCTTACTAAGAAAGAGACACGACGAATCATTATTGTATCATGCCACATATTCCAGCCATCATCTAGTTCTATTACTAAAAATCTTTCCTTAGGCTTTCAATCATGTTCTTGTACCACTCTCATGTTAGAAACTATGTTATATAAAGTATGGCTTTGTGCAGAGGTTAAAATAAAAAAACATTCACATGTTTGAATCGGCTATTCCACAGTCAATCAAGAGAAACAGAGAGAACCTGAGCTATCAGGAGACTAAACAACTATAGCCACCTTAGTACAATCAAGAACTAAGTTCATACTTTGATGTGATCAATCAAAACCTGGGCATGGACTTTTATTTACAATAAGGCAACTCAGGCAGAAATCACATCGAGTACAATATTATTAAACTGATCAGAACTGATTGTAATAGAAGAAGTACAAAGAATATTTACTTCTTACCGGTGGTTGAGGAGCAAACATAGTAGCTAATTCTTCTGGAATCCCTCCTTCCTTAGATATCATGTAATTCTTCAACACAATCAAGGTTCCTTCAAGTTGGGACTCCAAACGCGCGACCTTTTGATGTAAATATGTAGAAGTTGCAGATGATTCACCGTAGCTAGATGAAGAAATGCTCAGCTCGCTAAGTCGTCGCTTTGTATTCAAGAATGTGTTTGATGGAGCTGCTCCCATACCCATACATCTTACCCTCCCAGAGTGTTCTGCCCCTAATATCTTACCAACAATATCTTCTGGGGAAACTTCAGACTCATTAGTGTTACAATGAGTCATATGTGACTCAATTTGTTCCTACGATCATATCAATATCAATAGTAAGTATAAAATAGTAATAGATGCAGAATATTATACAATAACAATGAAATCAATATTAAAAAATGCATCATGCCATACTTACCCCTATAGTCCGAGCCTCAGCATTCACAAATGATCCATTCTTTCTCTTATGAGTTTCAATAAACATTTTTCCACGACTAGGAGCTTTACCAGTTTCCAGAAACTAAGAAAGAAATGTATTATAAATGTTATCCTAAAACAGTTTAGTTAAAGACAAATCAGAACTATTAAGTTAATGCGCATACCATCTCATAACGTCTTCTCGAGTTAGCCTTTGAACCACCAGTGTGTGGCATTTTTTGCTTCCTCTGGATTTCCTTATTTCTTCTACAAAGCTCCTATCAACAAAAACAACGACAACTCAAAATGTTCATCTTTATATAATTATGATGAAACAAAACTTATTAACATAATCTGAATCTTACCATTGTTGATGGTTTCTGACGGTAAGCAACAAAACTAGCCCATTGATCTCTATTTATACCAGATGGCACATTACTAATGATCTCATTTTTGCTTCTTGCAGGGTCAAAATATTCATTCCACAACCTCTGCCTATGTGTAGCCCACTTTTTTGAAATGCTACTATTGCAATATCTGTATGCAATGGACTCAGATACCCGAAAAAGAAATCGAGGCTTCAAATAAAAAGTAGAAGTTAGTTTTCTCATGTATTCTAAAATCTTTCTAAAAGTGTATGTATATATATATATGTAAGAACACTTGTACCTTCAATATTGTTTCAAAGCAGTCTTCCATGTACTTTTTAGGCATGCCTGATTGCCCTGACCACCTCTCAAAACTAATCGAAAACAAATTACAATCAATTGCCAATGATCCACAATATCCAGCGAGCAGTCCCTGTGCATCACCATATGCTGAGTTGTATGCGTCAAAGTCCACAATGATGCGCTCTCCAACAGTTAGATTATTAACCTCATTAACCTTGACATTAATCTGCTTGATAGCGTTTTCTGAATCTTTAACAAGAAAATCATTTACTTAACCAAAAAAGGAAAAAAAAGATATTCATAAGTTGAACTAAACATGACATAAGAAATATATACCTTTAGCCTCTACTCTCCAATATCGTGCAGATGGACGTGGGTGCAGAGATGCTGCACTTGAATTAGAAGGCATAATTGGAGCTTGTTCTTGCTGCAGGGTAATTGGAGCTTGTTCTTGCTGCGGGAGAATTGGAGTTTGTTCTTGTTGTGGGACTCCATCAGCTTGTGAGGGCTTTGTTGAAGCAACTGGGAGTTCTTGTGCCACTGGAGTAGTTGATGATGAAGCATGTCCATTAGTTGACTTTAGTGGATTCTTAAAACGTTTAATCTTTGGCATGGCTGCATATTCATAAAATACAGAGAGGTGAATCAAATATGAACAAGTTCTGAGATGACACAGTAATATCATGTAATTGACAAAGGGAAATTGTTTAATACCACTCGAATACACAGAAAATCAAAAAATTACGCGATGTCATAATATCAATAAAGCTTGGCAGTAAATGAAAATCCCAATATAAAGCAAAAAAACTTTTGCCCAACAATCATATTGATGAAAACAAAATGTAAACTTAGAAGAAATTTAGTAGAAGTAAAATAAAACTGACCTAATGCTATCATCTGATTCCATCTCTCCAAAATGGATTACAGGGGAATTTATAGCTCTCGGAAGGGAAGTTTTGTCACCAAGAAAAGTGGAGAACAGGGGAAAGTGGGAAGATGATGGAGGGAAAGGTTCAAAAAATGGCATTGGTGGAAATATGGAGGGAATAAAGTAGGAGTTACTAGGTTAAAAGCGAGGGAAACAAAAAAACACTACTAAATTTTGTTTTAACTTTTCCCTCTCTTTAAATTTTATCATCACTATTATTTAAATAGAAGCACATTTTAAAAATAGAAAAAAATTGTTTGGTAAGACAGACTTAAGTACAATTCATTTATCTACTAAAGAAGTAACAAAGAAATTAAAGTAGATACAAAACAAATCCAAAATAACGACAACTTAATATATAGAAAAATTTATCAAAATTTACAAATTCAACAACTAATATTCATAGATTTGATAAATGCAGCAACTTTATAATTATCAAATTATTTATTTGAACAGAGTGTTCTAAAAGCTTTTTTGGTTCGAGTTTGCCTATGAGCGGGACACTAACAAAATTTCCCGAGTTTCACATGTGAATTTTAGTTCTATAATGCATATGCCTTAAGCTTTTGATTGTGCAATCGAAACATTTCTAAGGATTAACACTAGCCCATGGCTCGCCTAAACAATAAAATTTCTTGATTATTTACTCGTGAAGTTTCTTAATTATTTACTTTTAGGAAGGTAAAGTTAGGGTGCTAATCGAGTGATTCAGTTTGATTTTTATACTTAACGATTTGACTTATCAATTATCGCTCTTATAAGTGTTAATCCTCTATCAAACTAGTAAGAATACTAGTTGACTCATTATGGTTTAATTGTTATCCATCGATTAGCAGTTGAGTTAATTGTTAATCGATTTATTTAATATAAAACTTGAAACAAAAAAGAAGTAGCTTTTAGATACTTCACTAGTACTAGTGACTTTTCGTCCACCAACCTGAATCCATCGGATGCCATTTTCATTGTGGCAAAATAATGTCTAGTAAAATAAGCGCAACTTTTTACTCCAAACTCCAATTGATGCAAACTTGGTAGCGTTAGAAAGAAAATGTATAGACCTTTAATTTGACAGGTTATGGGCCACGTAATTCTTTATATTCTAAGAGATATGATTATTTGAAGTTGACCCTTGCATAAACTAATGCGAAAACTTAGCCGGTAGAAAAACTCTGACTTGACTTAGTGTTAGAGGTCCCTTATGACCCTAAATCACTTCTGATAGCCTTTCTACACTTGGTAATGATCCTAAAACCACATGATCAAGTAATACATCACCCGGTTCAAGCTCATATACTTAAGACAAATGATTCGTATTTGAAGAGTAATTTTTTTGGGGTGTTACACGAACTTATTCTCATTCAAACTCTTTTAAAGACACTTTTATTTTCAGAAAAAAATTATGCTCCATATTTTTTCTTCAAAAAAAAAATTCAAGCCTCTCTCATTCTCCAACTTTATTAGTTATCTAAATTATTTTCCATAAACTTTTAATTTTTTTTTCTTGCTACCTGTTTATCAAGAATTGATAAAATTTATTGTAAAAACTTTATTTGACTAAAATGCAAAGCAACTTCATAAATATGTGTTGTTGAAATCAGACGATGATGCCTTTATAAATTTGTTTAAAATCATTTGAATGTATCATGTTCATTATTTGTTTTAGAAAAGAGTACATGAGCAAACACATTATAGAACATCGAGTTGTTTCACCTATTTATTTAAGATTAATTTGCATTAAAAAAATTCAAAAAAAGATGAGTAATTTTTTTTGTTTTTATTATTATAATTTTTATATATAGTCATGTAGTTCCATTTCATTTTTATCAAACTTAAAATATTTATTTATACTTCACATATCTTAACGTTTAACAAAAAAATGATTTTTTTTTCTAATAGTTTGTTAATGTAATGTTTAACTACTCTTTTATTTGAATTTTATAATTTTATTGTGTCTATATATTAATAAATTATATATATTCAAATATTTAAAAACAAACAATCTTAAGCATTTAGTGTTCAGATCTACAGACAAGATCTTAATCATTCAGATGTGCATTCAGATTCAGACATCTTGATCTTAATGAATACAAATGAGGCTAAAGTGTTAAAATTATTATGAATGCTTATTGATTTCATAAAAAGTACAAAATAGGATGTAAATTTGGGACTACATGATTGTTGATTGCTTAGAGTCGAATTTGTTAAAATATTATTTCATACAGTGATAATATTATGTAAAATATACATTTTATGTCGATTTGAAATCGCCGTAATGTAAAATACATAAGTCATTATCAAGTGCAAAAAACGTATGATTGTTAATTATAAACAGCCGTTATATGTGAAATAAATTGCCAGGATCGTTCTGTTCTTTTGTAGTGCAAAAGCCCCCACAAAAATATCGTCACAACAAGAATAATTTCGGGAAGCTTGAAACACATGCTACAAATTTAATTTATAGTGGGGGTCTTTTACAACCTCCACACTTAAACCGCCATAAAAAGAATTATTTTGCGGAGGTTGGCACAAACGCCACAAATTGAATTTATAGAGGAGGTCTTTTGCAACCTCCACACTTAAACCGTCATAAAATGAATTATTTTGCAGAGGTTAGCACAAACGCCACAAATTGAATGTGTAGTAGGGGTTTGTTATGACCCCTATAAATTAACCGCCACAATTTAGCAGTTTTTTTGTAGTGCGAGGCTTATTGTGGAGAGTTGTGACGTAGTTTCTTATCATCTTGGCGGACACCTCTTACTCCTTTATGATGTTCTTGTTCTGTTCTTGAAATAATGACATTGAGACTTGTATTTCTTTCGAATCTATTGTAATACGTAGAGGTTTTGTGCACATGACAACCAGATTTTTGGATTATAATTCAGTTAAATTATGTTATCGACATTGTTAAAATTATGTAAGTCTTTTATTCTTATTTACCTCTGCATTTATCCTTCATGTTGGGTTTTAGGTTGACTTGTGTTGGTGGGATAAGACAAGTGTCATCATGTCATTTTTGGAGTGTGACAGGAAAACTTCCTATATGCCATTAAGCAACGTCACTATTCAAAAATTATTATTTTCTCATTGAAAAATATTTAGTGTTATTCCCACAGATATTTTGATTGAATCAGTGAGAAAAGAAAAATAGTAGTGTTTTCATACGAAAAAATTAGAAAATTTTCCATTATTTCAATGAGAATATGTTTTCTGCCATGTTTTTTTTTCCGATGTGCTAGTTTGATGGAATAATCATGTTGTATAACACAAAATTCCCATTAATTTACTGTGGAAAAAACTTGTATTTATAGTAGTGTGTGCTCTGGGGGAGTTATAGACTAAAATCATTGATATTTTGAAATTATGCACAATTAATAGGAAATGAATGTCATGTATGTTGATTTTATTTATTTCAGTTAAATTATACTAACTCCTTCATAAGATATGTGTTGATATCATGAAGTAGAGAGGGGGGAAATTTTGATGACAAATATCGATAATTTGTTTAGATATTTTATATGTACGATCTATATTTAATTTGTGTAGTTAAAAGAACACCAAGTGCACTTTATAAAGATAAAGAATCATGCTATAAAGTATAAACATATGAGGAGCTACATAGATGGACATGACAGTCTCAATTCATCACTTTGAGGACTTCATAAGTGTAGTTATCAATGCTAAATTTACTAAGAATAACAATAAATGTAATCGACGATTTGTTTGATGTAGTTCACAGAAGAGAAAGATTCAGGGTCATGGTCACTCGAACCCATAACCTTAGGGTTGAAGGTGCGACATGCTTACCATCGGAACAACTATCTCTTGTTTTTTAGTCTCTAATAATATTTTTTATGAAACAAAATATCCTAAATGTCGTTAGTCCGCAAGCTTTAATGGAACTATGACAGCGAAAACATTTGAAATAATGCACAATCAGTAGAAACTAATAGCAAGAGAAACATAAAGTTCTGCTGCGGAAATAACTCACTAAATCATTGTAGCCTATAACCCATGGTAAACATCCTAGCAAGTGCAGTTGTACCATATTATCAAGCGATTCCCAAATAAGGACCAACAAAAATACTAAATTTTGATTATCATGAAGTAGACAAAATTTGAAACAGATTGAAACATATAGAGTTCACAAAAAATATATGAAGACACATATAAAGTGAGTGAATGAAATAGGAGGGCTATTAACAACAACGCAACAAGTGTATATGGGAAAGAAGTTGAGAAAGATATTCGAAGAGAATATTTAATAATATAGTTTTTGAACATGTACATATGTGTTGCACGTGTATATCCCAAACTATATATTTAGTACAAGATATACAACATGCATTGTTTTTTTCCATTGATCTCAAGTAAAATATTCAGTGTCCTGACAAGTAAAGTTTTAAGTTCAAAATTGTATCCTTGTTGGTGCACACACCAGGAAAGAGAAGAATACAACCACTCAAATCATCGCTAGTGACCAGTATGTTGAGTCAGAGTTCATTTGCTATCCAAAAAAATCATCAGTATTATTGTCCACATTTCTTGATTGACACATTTTCCACTAGTAGGCTTCTCTATTAGATAAGTGGTTTACATACTTCTCAATAATGTATAATTTGATGAAGAAATTATACAGTTTCTTCAGGAAAATGAGTTATAGGATGTGTACTGGGAATAAACCATGTTTTAAGAGTACATCATTCTGCTACTTACTCTTCCACATTTATGTACTTATTCTGGATTTGTCCTTGCTTCCTTACCCAGACGATTGGGATAAGGTTACAGAAGTGTGGAAGCCTCTTGGTTGTTGGATTTTCCTTGAAGTGATTGATAAGCTAAATCTGATCTTAATCACAGTGAAACAAATTTGGTATGAATCTTAGCTGAAGGATGATTTTGATGAACATCAATAGATATTTGGGGGAAATTGGTGAAGGAAGTTGTGCATGATAATACCAAGTATTATCAAGCATTTTCTTTCTGAAGTTGACTCCTTACACCTCTTTGGAGAGGCAGGTCAATTGCTTGAATTTTCAAAACTTACCTTTGAAGCTGAACTGAACCTTGAAACATATTTTGATTACTCGATTGCACCCTTTACTGATAGTGCAACAACACTACCTATGGATCAGGACGTTTTCCATCTTCAACTGCATATGGATCAGAATGCTTTCCATCTTCAACTGCCTATGGGCAGTGTGGTCGCAGTGTCAGTAAAGGGTGAAATCGAGATATCAAATTATCTTTCAAGGTTCAGTTAAGCTTCAAAGGTAAGTTTTGAAAAATTCAAGCAATTGACCTCCCTCTCCAAAGATGTGTAAGAAGTTCACTTCAGAAAAAAATGCTTGAGAGTTAACTTGGTATTATCATGCACAACATCCTTCACCAATTTCCCCCAAATATCTTTCGATGTTCATCAAAATCATCCTTCAGCTGAGATTCATACCAAATTTGTATCATTGTGATTAATGTTTCCCATCATCAACTACTTATTGATTAGGATGTTTCTCATATCGACTTCCTATGGATCAGGTTGTTTCCCAAACTATTGAAAAATAATTTGTTTCAAAGGAATTTGCACCTTCCACAGAGGATGTTCAATTGTGTGGTAATGATGATTGTGAGTCAATTCCTCTGAGCAAAAAAGAAGATTCATCTGTATCAACATGTGATTTCTCTATTTTACCTCTTCATACTGATGACATTGCTGGTATTTTGTCTAGTACCAAGAGTGAACACCCAACTTTCGTGAATTCTAAGCTTCACATGGGGAGATCTCCTACAAAGAAGAAGAAATTGAAGGGGAAGACTCTGGTTGGTGAACCCGACTCTTGCCGAAAAGCAAACTTGACAAAAAGAAGAAATTCGAGGATGTTTCCCATCTTCAAATTCCTATGGATCAGGATATTTCCCATCTTTCAACACCATACCTGTAAAAAAATATTGATTCTTTGAGGCATATTATCAAATATCGTGACTACATAGGTATGTGGCTAAATGAAATTTACAACTAAATCACATCAGGAATATCTTTCACGAGATATCATGTTCATCTTAGCTCATTCTCATTTCTCCTTGTGATTTTTCTTTGATTCTTTTACATTTGAATTAAAAAAATTAATATTAATTGATTTGATTTTTTGATAAATAAAAACTAAATCAAGCCGAACTAAGAACACCATTCTAAAATAATCCTTAGAATATTAAAATAGAAGAAAAAACAAGTATAAATTGTAATAGATAGATAGACAGACAGGTAGACAGATAGAGATAGTAAGAATTTATTCTTATCTGTTACCAAAAAAAAAGAATTTACTTATATCATGATTAAAACCCAATTTAGTTTGTTATAATAGATTATTATTTTTTATTTCAAAAGTTGATTTCACCTTCTATAGTCTGTTATATGTAGTTTTTTATTTAATGACATATGATATTGTAAAGTATTTTTATTCTGTTCACATGGAGAAGTTAAATTCCAAATATATAGATAAAGAAAAAACTGCAGTTTCAATTGTATAGAAGTGTCATGATTACAAAATATTCTTGATTAACGTCAGACTATTATATCCCATTTTTTGTTACCAATGGTAGAAAGAAAATACTTAAAACTCCTCAAATAAAATTTGAAGAATTAATATAAATAGCCATTCACTTAATTTATTAAATTAAAAATAGCCGATAAATTTATAATCTATGTGTTATGCATCTATAGTTTATGTATATCAATTAGAAAAAATAAATAACTAAACTGATCAATTATTTGTTTAAAAATCTCTAAAATAAATAAAGTTTGTTGTATCTATTGATAACGATCACCTACATGTAAACTCCACGTGTTTGTGTTTATCATAAAAAAACAAAAACAGATAAAAAGAATTAAAAATTAACTTCTTCTCGTGTGGACCCTGGACTAACAAGGATATAGACAAATTTGGTTGAGGTTATAAATTTTTAATTGGTCAAATCTAAAATTATATGAACAAAAAAATATCAAAAAGATTTAAATGAGGTTAATAAATTAGGTCATAAAATGAAAAATTTAAGGCTGTCAATAATCTGTCATATTTATTTGTCATTTTTAAGAGGAACAATCAAAACTCTAAAAGGAATCTCAACAACTAAATTTGTCATTTGTTCCTCTTGGTAACAAAGTCCAAAAAAGGGAAATACAACCATAAAAGAAATATAATTAATATGATAGAATACTTATTATACTCATAATAACTGAAAAAAATAATTAAATAATAAAATGAATTACTTATAACATTTGTTATGTCATTTTTGTTGTCTTCTTAAGAATTCCAATCATAACTCAAATAATTTTTTTTAATAAAAGAGAAGTAAAAAATACATAATTTTAAAAAGAAAAATATCAAAACAAAATTTATTTATTTTTTGATGACTTTCAAATGAAAAATCGGCATCACAAAAAAACTAATAAAACACACAATTGAAGAAATGCTATAATCATTTGTACCAAATTGATGAAACATAATTGAATCAATACATGAAACTTACCAGCACTCGGTGTAGAGGATATTAAAATCTCTTCCAACATTAACCAAAGGTATCGAATTCGAGTTATGGGGATGAAATCTTCTTATAGGCCCATTTCAACCCCATTAGTGAACCTACCCAACATGAATTTGAAATGATCGGACAACTGAGTTTTGAATGACGAAAATCTAAAAAAGTGAGAGTTAAAACTTGAATTATGATATAAAAATTTGATAGACCATTTTTCTATGAAGAATTATTTCAATATATACAAATATTGGACATATCAATTTGTGATAATTACTATATATTTGTAGTTAAAGTCTTTTTTTTGGTGTGACCAAATAAATTAAAACGGATAAAGAAAAAAAGTTATTACTTCATGATTTATGAAATAATAAACAAAGAGAAATATCAAAAACATAATTTCAAGAAAAAAGAAGAAGAGGATGCATAGGTTTTAACGACATAATCAAAATTACATTATTCGCAAAAAAATAGTTCTAATAATCTAAAATTATATAAACAATTATACTTTATCAAATTAGCAAAAGATAATTGAAGGTAGAATCTCACCTTTGATCATTGGATTTCATGTTTAGCCACATCGTTGCCTATAAACACCATATCAATAGTGTTTTTCATACAGAAGATGTGGAGACTTACAATAGGCATCAATTGTTGCTTTATGTTGGATCTCTGTTCATCAATACTTACTAATTTCTCTGATATTCAAATTTCTTATCATATACATTTGTGAATTTATTTATTTATCAATTTTCATATCCTTAAAATCAATTTCACCTTAGAACTCACATGGCCTAGATTTGAATCCGGTCGGCAGAATTCACATGGCCCAGATTTGAATCCAGTCGGCCATCAAATATTTCACTTTTTCAAAACCTAAAAAACACTTATAGAAATAAAAATTATTACTAATTTAAAAAATTAAAGAAATCAACATCATGGAATGTTTGAAGGAAAAGAAGAAGAGAAATCTCGATGATTTTGATAATGATTTATGAGTTTCCACAATTTTAATTTTATAGAGTGAAAAATAATGGATCATCAAGGAAAAAATTAAAGTGAAACCCTGAATCAGAAATTTTGATTACTCTTTTGATTTCTTGACCATCTATTTGCTTTTCAAATTGATAAACAAATATTTTGGGATGAATCAATGGACGAAATTGCATTGAGGAGAAAGATGAAGAAGATATTATTACCTCTTAGAGGTTGCTCTCATTGATACATTAATTCTCTTCTTATATAGTAGTAACACTCTCTAGATTAAGTAGGTGTAATATCATAAATGCCCTCAAGTAAAAATACCGAACGATCCTTTGTTTACCTAATATATTAAATATCTAACTTTAGGGGTTGTTTTTGCATTTGTTAAAGGGCCACTTATGAGATTTTGTAGTAAATTATAAATAGTGGAGACTAACTCCTTTATACATAGTTCTTTTGAAGGATATTGATTGTCTTCTATTGTAAAAGTTTGAGATCTTGTTGGTTAAGATATTGTTGATGCTTTGTTTGACAGATGGATTGTAACACCCAAAAAATTCTAACCCAAATAAGACCTTGAAAAAGAAATTCTCCGGACTGGTGCCACGGAAGAAATCTGTGGCCCGTATAAGTATCTACAAACCATAGGTGGGTTCGTAGAACCATGCTCTGAAACATTGTTCTCAGGTCCAAGTTTAACGGACCAGACTACGGCTCATACAACCTTCTACAGTTCGTAGAAAGACCTTGTGGAACCAAAGTCCTGATACAATCCTAGTAAGCTTCCTACGATTGAGCAGAACGACCCGTCAAAGTTCCAATGAGCTGTACAAAGGATCTTTAGACCCCAACTTCAAAGTTCCAGAACCCAACATGTTTTCTACGAGAGGGTCTACGGTCCGTAGAATTCAGTACGGACCGTAGAGGACCTTCCGTAGACGACTTTAGTCAGTTTTAAGAGGGGTTATTTTTAGACTTTTCCCACCCTTTCTAAACCTATATGTCACAACCCAAAGTATACCCTAGGTATAACATGGCGTATAGGATCACGTGAGGCCCTATACAAGCCACTTAGCATACATCATACAAGATAATAAAAATTAAAGAATTCAAAAGACAGTCTACTATCTTAAAGAGTTTGAAAAAAGCGGAAGTCTATCATAATTCTCAAGGCCATCTAATACCTCATAAGGAAAGTAATTGGGATGTAACCCAAACATCACATACAAAGTATGAAAATTGAAATACACAAAAAAATAAAAGAGTCTCGATCCTCGGAATATGAGGACTCATCAATCTTCAAAAGACAAAGAGAATCCACTAGCCACGAGTATGGAAGGTAGAAGCGTCAGACCCTACATTAGTGACGAAATGTAGGCACAAGTACGCATTATTACATGGAATGTACTAAGTATGATAGCAATGCATAAGAGTTATGAAATCATGCTAAAAAGGACTTTACATGAAATGACCAAGCTAAATCGTAAGATAACATGGTAGTAAACATAAGTCATAATCATGGTCAATGCAAGCTAAACATCTTTAAAACACTTATGAGATACTTTAGAAAGTAAACTTAGATAATTATTGTGAGAACTTTTCCATTAACCGACTTAGACCAGGTGAGCTATAACATAGAATCTGGTGTCTATCCCACACCGAATAAACATTTCCTTTCTTACCAAGGCAAGAACCATAAACTTGAGCTAAAGTGAATCCACTACCTAATGTCTATTTAAGACAAACCTATGGTGGCACATAGTTATGGGATAGAGATATTGCTACTAGAAACCCGACCTCTATTAACGGGAGAGTTTCCATATCAATATTCTCTCGGTGCTAGCCATAAATCCCACGGAATAGTCATTAATCATATACATCTTATTATCCATTGAAAGACACAATTAATTAACCAATCTAAGCTAGAGTTAATTTTGAATGACTGCTAATATCTTGATTCATCTTAGGTGAGAAAACCTTTCAACCCTATGGATCCTTTATGTGAAAAAAACATTTCACAACAAGAACAAAAACAAAATTAATGTTTTACTCTCACAGTAACCTTAAATTATTTACAGTAATTTCATAGAAAGAACATGCATATCTTCATAAATTCATCTTTCATAGTTCATAAGCTTAATCATGTATTCATAGTAAAAAATTCATGGTTCTGGGTTCGTATGATTTCAACTTAAAAACATAAAATAACTTCAATACATGCATAAAGGATAGAAAACAATCCATTGAATCATAATTGAAAAGAACCCATGAAGATTTAAGAAAACCTTTACTTTGATTGGAGAGTCTTGATGAGTCTGAGATTTCGACTCATTTAGGACTGAATATTCATTGTTTTAGTGTCTTCAATGCCTATTTTATGCTCTAAATTAATGTTTAAGTGTTAATTTGTAGCAATGAAGGCAAAAAAGCAAGGCAAGAACATTCCGGGCAAAAATGAACAAAGAAGATGAAGATAATGAAAGCTGACGATCTCCAAGACCACTCGGCGACTCGCCGAGTGGTCCTTCAGCTCGCAAAAAGTTACAGCGTGCCAGCCCTGGGGAAAAGAAAACTCGGCGATAGAGAGGGACATTTGGCGCATCGCTGACCTGGTCGGCAATGCTCGACTAATTCCACCGATTGGTCCAAAAGCTGAAAATCTGGAAGAATATAATTGTGAATTTTTAAATGTGGTCAAGGAGTTCCAAAATTGGGACAGAATATTCTGAGTGTTTGAGAGGTCTTACCTTGAGTTTTTGATCCCAAACACTATTTTAGAGTTTTTGAGTAGAATTTTTAGTGGGTTTTGATTTTTAGTTGATTGGAAGCATTGTGAAGACTTGGAATTCATTACCCAGCTCATGGAGAACATAATTGGTAATGTTTTCCTGCTTTTTATAATGTGTGGCTAAAACCTCCATTCTTGGGGTGTGATTATGTGATTAATTATCTCAATTAGCTTATGGGTGTTAGTAATTACTTATTTAATTACTGTTTTGAAGTGGGTTCGATTGATAACTGAGTTTTAAGTCATGAATTGTAGTTGCAAATATAGTTCTAGTATATTATTTTATGCTTGCTTGAGAAAGAGGTTTTAGAATTAAGGTTATCAATTGATGATTGTAGTGATTGGGTTGTTATGGATTCAGCTTGAGAAAGTGAATCTTAATTCGATTCTACCTATCTAGCTCGAGAGAGTAGGTAAATTGAGGTTTTGGGTTGTTCATAATTGTTATGCTGGTCGAGGTTTGAGAGAACTCACTTGAATCGTGATAGTTGATCGAGAGATGGCTATTGTATCTAAAGTCTAGCCTACCCACTAATATTCAATAACTTTCAGTAATTAGTAATCACCTGTATAGTGAAATTGGTAATTAATCAATCACATCCCCAAGGATCCGTCTCTACTTAAATATTCCCCTATTTTCGTAGTTGTTAATTGACAATCCTAATGCCCCATTTGACACTAGTTCTCAATCCCTACAATTTAATTTAATTATTTCGATAATTTCTATTCCCCTAACCAATTAGAGCACGTCTTTCACTTCGTAATTATATTATCTACCGTATCACTCATTGTGGGATCGACCCCAACTCTTTGTTGGGTTTATACTAGATTGCGATCGCCTACACTTAGAATTGGATGAAGTGTAGTTGAGCGTTATCAAAAATGGCGCCGCTGCCGGGGAGTGGTGTTTAGAATTGTTTTAGTGAAGTTTAGCTGTGATCAAATTTTGTTTGTAGTTGAATCGACTTACTTTGTTTAGTGTTGTTGGCTGCTCCTGAACAGGTGACCAAATGAGTGTGAACGGAAGCAACGCTAGCCAACTTGGACACCAAGATGACATCGGTAACTTGAACGATGTCAATGAAGCACAATTGGGTAGTGTGGGTGCTATTCGCTTACCTCCGATCTTGGGAAATGCAGTATTCCATGTGACTAGCACAATGTTGCAGCTATTGCAAATGAAAGGTTTATTCGGAGGGCTAGCTCATGAGGATCCCCATGAACATTTTCAGAATTTTGTGGACGTGTGTGGTCCATTTTCATTCAAAAACATCTCACAGGAGTCAGTACGACTTCAGTTGTTCCCTTTCTCGTTGATAGGGGAAGCGACAAAGTGGTTAGCTGACCTACCAAGGGACTCGATTACATCTTGGGAAGAGCTTACTGAGGCATTCGACATAAGATTTTTCCCTCCTTCGAAGATGATGGCATTGAGAGATAATATTCAAGGCTTCAAACGTTTGGATGGTGAACCAATCCATGAAACTTGGCTACGGTTTCAGAAGTTGTTACTCCAATGTCCAACTCATGGACTCCCGAACAACTTGTTGTTACAACATTTCTACCGAAGTCTAGATTCAGTCAACAAGGGTGTGGCAGATCAACTTGTCCAAGGAGGAATTATGCAACAACCATTTGAAATAGCGTCAACTCTTCTTGATGGGATAACGAAGATAAAACGTGCTTGGTACACTAGGGAAGATCAAGTGTCTCCTTTGACTTTCAGGATGACAAAGGAACAAATAGAAAAAGACCAAGAGCGGGATGAAAACATGGTCAAGATGATGACCCAAATGGATTTATTGTCCAAACATGTCATGGGTAGTGGTTCTAAGGTTGTGAATGCAATTGGAGTTAGTGGGGTGAACCCCTATGATGCACACTTTGAGGCTATGTACAACGAGGAAGTACATTTTCTGGCAAATCAAGGAGGAGGTTTTCGTCCGAACTATCCAAGGCCAGGCGGGAACCAAAGTTGGAATAGAGAGCGTGATGAAGTTTGGAAGGACCGTGATAGGGAATGGCATGACCGTAGTATCAATTGGAGGGAGCGAGAATTTGACAAAGAGAGATATGTACCTCCCCTTGAGCGCCAAAAGCCAAAATAACAGAGGGATGACCCGAAAAATTTCTGCACTGAAGATATGCTTGCATGCATTCTCAATAAAGTGGAAGGGTCAGACAAAGTGCTCAAGGAAATGAAAGTGGACATCTCAACTCTAAACCAGACAATTACTTCTCACTCGGTGTCCATGAAACATCTGGAAACATAAATGGGTCAAATCTTGACTCATTTGAATCCAAGGCCAAAATTAAGATTACCGAGTGACTCCATGGCCAACCCTAAGAATGAATCGTGAATGAGTACCTTCATTGTGCCACGACGTTAAATAAGGTGCTTCTTGGGAGGCAACCCAACTTTTTGAGCTTTTAATTTTGTTGTTTGAATATCAGGTGTTGAATGTGCAGGTTGAAAATTTGAAATTTTGGGAAAAGGAGCAATTAAGCTAGCCCAGGTACCAGTCGACGACTCACCGAAAAGGTCGGTGAGCCCGACCTGGATTGCCTTTCGAACAAACTAGTTAGCTAAAGGTTCTGTAAACTCGGGGGACAAAAGAGCCATTCGGCGATTCACCGAATGGTCGGCGACATAAGTGACAATCGCCGACTGGCGCGCAAACTGAAGGGTCAAAAGGCAAAAACCATTTTTAAATTAAAAAATCTTCCTTATTTCATATTTCCCGACCTTTGCACTCTCACAACCGCATTTTATATTTCCGTACATGCTTTCTTTGCATTTTTGCTTGGGGATCAATTGCTCAGGGGGGGGGGGACTTTGGTGCTTTCTGCTTCGATTTGCTAGCCTAGCGTTCAGTTGTCTACTTTTGAGGTTGGTTATCCGAACCCCGCCTTTAACTTTTTAGTAGTTTTCAAATGCATGAGCATTGTCCTGTTGATTTAGTTGTGTATTGTTGGCTGTTGAATGATTCTTATTAGCATGTGCCCTTGTCGTGTTTCGTTTCGTATTTTTAGCCTTTAACTGTCGAATCCCGTGAGTTTGCATAATAAAATTGTGGGTGTGTGTTGATTAAGTGTTGGGTCTGGTATGAGTGAAGTCTAAGTAACCCCAATTGCTCCGATTGATTGATTTTGCCCAATGATAGAGCGGGTGACATCATTCTTAAGGGCAAAAGACATCGATTGGTCAATTTTGGATAAATTGGGGGAAGTTTGAATACCCCAAAGTCATTAATACTATGGGTATAGGTTTAATTGCATAAAATAGGTGTTTAATTTTGTTTTCGTGGGCTGCGGGTTAGAAATTGAAGGTCGGGGTCAAAATCTGGCACGAAGGACCTTTCGGCGAGCATAGTTGAGTTCGCCGAATGGTTTGACGATTCACCCAATGAACCCTGGATCGCCTTTTTGTCCTTCAAATTTTTTTGTAATTATTCTGTAACATTGGGCGATATGCCTGAGCGCGCCGAGTTCACTCGGTGACTCACCAAATGTCTTCTTAGATCGCCTTTCTACGCCTCAATTTTTAGAGATTATTCTGTAACATTCGGCGAGCTACTTATAGTTTGCCGAATGGTTTCAGAGAATCATCGAAGGGACCTGAGCATCACCGAGCTGTGTTAATTTCTAGGAATTTTTGTTCTAAAACATTTGGCGAGCCCGATCTGGTTCACCGAATGAGTTCGGCAACTCACCGAATGAGTTCGGCAACTCACCGAATGGGTCGACGAGCTTTTCTGCATTTTTTTAAAAGTTGATAATTGTTTGAATTGTTTCTAACGTATTGATTTATTTGATGTTGTGTTGCATGTATTGCTAGACCAAAGGTACTTGGAAGAAATCAACTGCCCCGAAAGTATGCACGGGGCATTGTTATCAATGAGGGTGTTACACCCTCCCGAAATACACAGGCCAGACTTCCTCCAACAGGGGGAAAGGAAAAGGCAAGGGGCCCGTACAACCTAGTCCAGCTGAAGAGAGCTACGACAGTATGGACGTTTATGCCACCCACCTCACTATTTTAGAAAGTAAGGGCAACTCAGGTGATAGATCACCGACCTCCGTGTCTGAACCGGAGGATGATTAGACTCTCCAGACTAGGAGAGTGGAGCTACGCTCCAAATCTCTACATGATCCAGCCAGGATCCCAGTGCCGCCTAGTCCTCCTCCACCTCCAGCTCTGATTGTTGAGCAGGTTCCTCCGGTGCCACCAGTTCAGGCACCCCGACCCCGGTCATTGAATAGACTGAAGGCCGAGGGTTTGAGGACCATTTTAGGGGAGAAGAGTTTGTCTACTGACGGAGTAGTAGACCGGTATCCGGAGGTGTGTAACACTATCAAGTTCCACAAGTTTGAAATCTTCACAAAGCCCCGAGGCTCCTATATTCCTACCTGTGTTCAGGAATTTTATGCTGAATATGGCAAGATGGTGCCTAAAGGGAAGAAGTAGGATAACTCGTTCAAGCCGGTTGACCATGTAGTGGTGGCGGGCCGAAAGGTTAAATGTAGCAGCACCGACAACAATGAGGTGCTAGGATGCAGAAGAAATATCATCCACTTCTTGGAGGGTCATATACATTGGAAGACCCTAGATGTCTTAAAGGGTTGGTTAGCACCTTTGATCTCTTACATTACACTGCGGTGGATTGAGGCCGGTGTCCCTATAGAGAAGAAGGACCTGAACGTGGCTGCTAGATTTTGGTTCGTGTTCGTCAGCAACACTTTGATGCTATCCTAGAATGAGTCTATTCTCAGGCACCCGAAGGCTACATTATTGGGTTGTATCATGGATCGGGAGAGACTTAATCTCAGTTTGATCATCGAGCAAGAGATGGCCATGAGGGCCAAGCAGAGCCAGACCTCTCTCCCATTTCTAGTCTTGATTACGGAGTTGTGCAGGCGTGCCTGGGTACCGTTGATTGAGAAGACGGATGTGGAAGTGACTCCCACTTCCTCTACTGACATCTGGAGGATAGAGGCTGAGAGGAGGTGAGCTGCACTGATGGATGCTTCCCCGGTAGTTAATGTAGAGATGTTGCCGACAGAGGCAATCCTTCCTACTCAGGCCAGTGAGACTACATGTACACCTAGCACTTCCATTTTTTTACCTTCTGGTTCTACTAATGCTCCTCCTCCTACTGTTGTTGTTGCTTCCTCCTTACCCCCGTTGACCCAGGCCATGTTATGAAAGATGGGCCATCTGGCCCAGTTTGCTGATGTTCGTGCCTCCCAGGTAGAGGCTTCTGTATCGGGGACTATTGAGAGGGCGATTGCTGCTACCCTAGCCCCTATCAGGGCTGAGTTGAGAGAGCATCGGGAGATGATTGATGCCCATGGATTGGCACTAGATGTCGTCATTGTGAGAGTGGAGGCTTGTGAGCAGGGACAGGGTGCCTCTAAGGATGTGAAAGCCTTGAAGGCCGATATTATATGGCTCCGGCGAGATGTGGATGAGCTGGAATCCACCGATCTCTCGATGTTATTCGGCACTTTGGATCTTCCGGAGGTTCCGAGCACACATTTCCTGGTCAGTTCTGAGATTCCTCCAGCTACTATGACCAGAGATGTTGCTAGGGATGCTGCGGATGCTGAGTCTGAGGCCGAGATCGATGAGGAGAAGCTGGGTGTTCGAGATGCAGCTGTATATGGTAATTTAGAGGACCTCGAGGGGGCTATGATTCAGACAGTTGTGGAGGCATATCTGAGGGACACATCTATGGTGAGCTCTAGTGGAGCTAAGGATGGTGTAGAGCTGGGCACTGATGCCCAGACAGAGGGAGTCACAGACATGCAAAGTTCATCCAGCCTTAGCCTGACATGAGGATTTTGAATCTCTTTTTGTTTTTTGTTTAGACTTGTTTTATTGATTTTTGTGCATTTGAGGACAATTGCTAGTTTAGTTTTGCGGAGTGAGGTATTTCCATACCTGGCTCTTTTAGGCTGTTTTATGGATATGAGTGTTGTTTTTTGTGTCTTGTGTGCATGCTGATTCTTGTTGGTATATATTAGTTTTTGATCCATTGTTTTTAATGTTAATGTTGGCTTTGAACCGAATTAAAAAATTTCCACATCTTGATGTTTGTGAATGTGGATGTTCTCTAGCAATTTTGAGCGTCGGTTGTGGTCAATACCGATGACTTGAATAGTTCTCTCGATTGAACGATATGTGTGTGCGGCTCCAATGAGGCAAGTTGAGTTGCACAAGTCATATGTGAACTCGTAGCATCTCATTGTGACTAAGCCAGTTGTTGAGTTGACCTCTTATGATGATCGTTGCACGCAAGTTAAAAATTATAGAATCTTGTTTAATGATTGTGTTGAATGCCATGTGTGGTGAGATTTTGTTGAAATATGTGCTTGGTAATACCTAGAACATACCCCGTTATTCAAATTGACTAATGTAAGGGAACAATAGAGATGATCTTAGGCACAATTTGTGAAGAGTGAACCAAAATTGCTATTATACCTCTCTGTGACCACCTTGTGAGAGTGTGAACCTTGCTTAGCACCGTTTGAGCCTATCCTTTTTCTTTGAATTAAACATGAACAACTTTGACCTCTTTTTCCCATCACCTTTAACATTCATAAAGCATTAGTTCGTTTGAAAAGTCAACTTAGGTCAAAAGCCTAAGTTGGGGTGTGGTGAAAAAGAAGGAGCAAAGTCAAGAAGATTGAGAAATTCACCCTTGAAGGATCATGTTGAAAAAGATTGAACCCCTCCATGTTAAAAAAAGAAAAGAGAAAAGAGAGAAGTGAAAGAAGAAAAAGATCGAAAAAGAAAAGAACTGTTGAAATAAAATCTGTGAAGTGGACAAAATAAATGGGGTATCCAATGAGTCATGCTTAAAATAACAAAGGGTGGATTGATAAAATCATAAAGTGTGAAAGAGAAGGAGAAAAAGTGAAATGCAGGCCATGATTCATGAAGGTAGCAGTCACTAAACAAAAATGATCATACCTTTACCCTCAGCCCCATTACAAGCCTTGAAAGACCTTTGTGATCTTGAGTAAGCTGAAAGTAATGTTGGATGGAAAATACGGGCAAGCCTATGGGTAGAATCATGCA
>JAJONR010008529.1:0-40936 GCA_029582245.1 Solanum etuberosum | reverse complement strand
CGTGTCAAAATCACTATAGCAGCTACAAAATCCTTCTTGAATAACATGAAAGAATTGCCAACTTCAGTGTCAATCGAGGCCATATCTGATGGCTACGATGATGGTGGTCGCGATCAAGCAGGATCTTTCGTGGCCTACGCAACACGATTCAAAGAAGCTGGTTCGGATACTCTGGCTCAACTTATTCAAAAATTGGCAAATAGTGGATGCCCTGTAAATTGCATAGTATATGATCCATTCCTTCCTTGGGCTGTTGAAGTAGCAAAGAATTTTGGATTAATTAGTGCTGCATTTTTCACACAAAATTGTGCAGTGGATAATATTTATTACCATGTTCATAAAGGGGTAATAAAACTTCCACCTACTAAAAATGATGAAGAAATATTAATTCCTGGATTTTCATGTCCAATTGAGGCATCAGATGTACCTACTTTTGTTATTAATCCTGAAGCAGAAAGAATACTTGAAATGTTAGTCAATCAATTCTCAAATCTTGACAAAGTGGATTGGGTCCTAATTAACAGCTTCTATGAGTTGGAGAAAGAGGTAACATATTTTATGGAGTTTTATAAAAAAAATGAACCGACGAAGCATCTATTCATGAAAGGTGGAGTATTTTTTTTATGTATATATAGTAGATGTTGAATCCCGTCTACTTCTTCGTATGTTTACTTCTTCATATTTTGAATCTTCTTAGTGAAAATCCTGACTCGGCCACTGATAGTAGAGAAAACATTGAAGGTGTTAAATCACATAATACCTCAGACTTCATTTTCTAGTCACCTAAGTTATTGTACAAAATATTCATATAGTTAGATGAAATCTTATTCTGTTTTTATTGTTTTTCATGTAGGTTATTGATTGGATGTCCAAGCTTTATCCAATCAAGACAATTGGACCAACAATACCATCAATGTACTTAGACAAGAGGCTACATGATGACAAAGAGTATGGCCTTAGTATCTTCAAACCAATGACAAATGAATGCCTAAATTGGTTAAACCATCAACCAATTAACTCAGTGGTGTATGTATCATTTGGAAGTATAACCAACTTAGAAGTTAAGCAAATGGAAGAATTGGCATGGGGTTTGAAGAATAGCAACAACAACTTCTTGTGGGTAGTTAGGTCCACTGAAGAATCCAAACTTCCCAAGAACTTTTTAAAGGAACTAAAGTTGACAAGTGGCAATAATAAAGGCTTAGTGGTGTCATGGTGTCCACAATTACAAGTGTTGGAACATGAATCAACAGGGTGTTTTCTGACGCACTGTGGATGGAATTCGATTTTGGAAGCAATTAGTTTGGGAGTGCCAATGGTGACAATGCCACAATGGACAGATCAACCAACAAATGCAAAGCTTGTGAAAGATGTTTGGGAGATGGGAGTTAGAGCCAAACAAGATGAAAAAGGGATAGTTAGAAGAGAAGTTATTGAAGAATGTATAAAATAAGTGATGGAAGAAGAGAAAGGAAAATTAATTAGGGAAAATGCCAAGAAATGGAGAGAATTGGCTAGAAATGCTGTGGATGAAGGTGGAAGTTCAGATAAAAACATTGAAGAATTTATTTCCAAGTTAGTGACAATTTCCTAAGTAAGAAAACAAAAAGTTGCAAAGTGGCTGATAATATTGATACAAGTCCTGTAATGGTCAATGGGTCATCCCTCCTTAATTAGTTGTTGATATTATTGATGACATGTAATTCCAAACCTTTATTACTTTATCAGTGATAACTCCAGATAACTGTCTATTAACCTGAAAACAAGACGGATAACATGCTACAACATGTTAAACTACAACAAAGGTATAAAAACTCGTTAAATTATCGGTATATATAAGTTGAACAATAAAAGTTTTAGTTTGTTTCTAGAACTTAAGAACTTGGGTTGTTTAATTTACCAAATATATTTGCTAAGTAATAATAAGTTATATGACTAAACACTAATTTTCAAGATTTTTCCAAATATATTTATGGTCAAACGGCACCGCTATCTTTTCTACTAAAATAGAGAACTAATACTTTTCTACTATGCTTGTGTCAACCCGTTTGAATGTCATTTTTAGCGCTTCTACATTTCACGACGAATTAAGTTATCATGGACATACTTAAGTTATGTGACTTAGTTGTTTGAATTATGTGACTTTATTCTTAATCATTTTTGAACAGATATATGTCAATACAATACAATTGAACCATTGGATGGGTTGTATATGACCTCTTTATGAAACCTTATACATCGTAACTATTGATTCTTTTAACCATTTTTTTTAACAGCCGAAAAAAGTATCTTCACATCTCAATCAAAAAATGCAATCAATTAGAAACACCCTACATCTCCATCCATCTAACAAAATCTAATGAATAAAACTGATGAGACACATCTGCCTAAACCACGTATACCCACTTGTCACGATCCAGACTGTCGTGAGTGGCACCAACACTAACCCTTCGGTGGGAGAACCGTTACTACAAGATACGGAAGCAGGTTTAAATGCAAGAGTCAAATAGAGTTCCCATAAACTCCAAAAGATCTAACAACGACTAACAAAACATTGCGAAAATTATTCCCCAGAACCTGAAAGTCAATGTACCAAAACTCTAAAGTTCAACAATTCTAAGAACATGGGTGCAACCCAATCTAACATAAGATTATCTAAGGTATTAGTCTAAGTCCGAATGAGTGGACTTAAACAAGAGAGATCCATGACAGCCTGAAAGAACTGGCTCACCCTTGAATCCGGTCACGCTCAATAGTCACCTAGCTGAGGTCTGTCAGTAGCCGCCTGAAGATGCCCTGTACTCAACAAGGAAAGAGCAAGTGCAGTATCAGTACACAACCATAGTAGTGTACTGATAGAATCACGTGGCTATTCCAGTAAGTGAAACATATATATAAGCAGTCACAACATAGTAAACACGCATATACCGAACATATACAATATCAGTTATCATTTCAGGAGAAATGTACATTTCCACATTCTCAATACAAGTATATATGACAAGTCAATGGTCCTCTCATGGAACCCAATTCAATGGTCCTCTCATGGAACCCATACCCAAACTGTTAGTGTGCCGGATCGTGACACCCGATCCAAGTTAGTGCATCGGAACGTGACACCCGATCCAATATGTATGTCGGTAAGTGACATTCGATCCTAGTTAGTGTGTCGGAATGTGACACCCGATCCAATATGTATGTCGGTATGTGACATCCGATCCTATTTAGTGTGTCAGAACATGACACCCGTTCCATTCAACATACCACAATCACAATCACAATGTATATTCTCACATATATATGAGCAGTCACAACATGGTAAACACGCATATACCGAAGATATACAATATTTAAAGCTTTGATTTTAAAAATTAAATTTTATAAAAATATTATTTATTTAAATTGATTGTTGCAAACCGTTGAGAATATCCTTTAGAGTATATAAATGAAAAAAATTGAGAAAATTTTATAATTAAAATTAGAATTGATTTTGATTGAGATTCTAGGTTGAAATTCGAAAAGGAAGAAAAAGAATATAATACATATTTTATGTGTCAAGATCATGTTATTTGTATGTCCAATTATATGATTTTACTGAATTTGTATATATATTTTTATCATAAAGGGAGATATTTCGCTAAATCGAATAATTTTACCTATAATTTTATGTCTCTATATAAAAGAGGAAAAAAAATTGTGACTATATATAATACTATATTAAATAAAATTTTAGTAATTATTGTGTAAAGAGAACCCCACTTTTTTATATTTGGTGTCACTCACCGCCTAATTTTCTTATGTCATTGTATATGTTGGCAATGAAAGGTCGGTATCAATAATAATAGGAAGCATCCACATTAAATTTTTTAAGATATAATTAATAATCATAATGTTTGAACCAGTTTATAAGTATCTTGATTAATTTTATAAGATATTTGCTATTTTTCATTAGTTATATGTATCAAATAAATATATCATTAGAGTTAAATCTCATAGTGTTAAGAGCTAAATATATTATTTCCCTACTTTTTTTCCATATTACGAAAATCGCTAGAATTTCAGATACATCACTGGACTTCCGAATACATTAACGGACATCCGGATACATAGGCGAGGGGATGTATCCAAAATGAGAGAGATGTATCAGAGAGGGGATAATGATGTATCAGAGAGGGGATAGGACATCCGGATACATAGGGGATGGATGCAGCCGAGAGGAGAGGGATGTACCGAGAGGGGGATAAGGATGTATTAACGAGAGGAGAGTGATGTATACGCGAGGGTTTTTTTGAAATTTTCTTAAATGATAGGAAATTTTAGAGATTATGGTAAAAAAAAAAAAAGATGTGTATTTATGTAATTTTTTTCTTTTAATAAAGTGACTATTATAAAAGATTCATATTTTTGATAGAGTATTACTCTAACTTATCAAAATTTTACAAAAGGAGAGTACAAAAGGGATTGGAAAGAACAAAATAATGTGAGTGTTGGCGGAGAGAATGTAAGATGACAAAATAATATTTTCGTGATTTCTTCTATTTGAATTAGGTTAAAGAGAATAAAATAATATAATTCGTTTTTAAAAATATACTTTTTATCATAAACAATAAACCGCCCAATTTATACTTTATTTATCAAAGCATAGAGTCGATCCTGACGTTTAGAAGAACTCCACTTGAATTGCCTCCCTCCTTGCATGTATTTGTTGATTTGTTTCAATTACTGTAATTTGATAATAAAAAAAATGTTTCTATATTAAGTAAAACTTCATATATTTGTGTATTGGTAAGTAGTACGGGTCTTAATTTATATGACACTTTTTAGATTTCGAGATTCAAACAAGTCTATTTTTTACCGTAAATATTTCATACATCTTTTAAATATTTTGAATTGTCAATTATTGTGACTTATAGTACTTTTTACGTAGTTTATAAATATATAAATTTCATTTCAAAAAATTTGAAGATTCAGAATAATTGTACGACAGAAAAGACAAATTCCAGGTCATCATCAAGTATATATATTTTTTGTACTTTTGGCGTCATTCATTGCATAATTTTATTATGTCATTGCACATGTTGGCAATAATAATAGGAAGCAGCCAAGACACTCTCTCTCTAAACTGAATGATGTGTTTGGTAAAATTAGGATTCCTTTTCTATTCTTCACTAGATTTAAAAAAAAAAAAAATTGATAACTATGGTGTTCGGATCCGTTTATACGCATCTCGATTAATTTTATGAGATATTTCTTATCTTTCATCAGCAACAAATACCAAGTAAGTATATCATTAGATTAAAATTTTCTTTTAACATTATCAACTTAATTTTAACATTGTGTGATGATCCTACTTTTTCCTTTCCCTCTCCAGACTAGCAGAACGGGGCGGAGCTAGTAAGGACTCAATGGTTAACTTCTTTTTAACTTATTGGTATGTTTACAATAGAAAGAAGCCAATTGGACTCTTCAACTCTGTCAACAAACTATAAGAACCACATTTTTACAACATGATTTTCCCAATATCCTTCCTCAACTCTTAATTTGCCAATTCATTGTGAAGTTGCAAATAAAATATAAAATGAATACTCACAAAGCTCATTGCTTGATGTTGCCATATCCAGTCCAAGGTCATATCAACCCAATGCTCCAATTCTCCAAACGTTTACAATCCAAACGTGTCAAAATCACTATAGCAGCTACAAAATCCTTCTTGAATAACATGAAAGAATTGCCAACTTCAGTGTCAATCGAGGCCATATCTGATGGCTACGACGATGGTGGCATCAACCAAGCAAAAACTTACGAGGCCTACCTAAGACGATTCAAAGAAGTTGGCTCGGATACTCTGTCTCAGCTTATTCAAAAATTGGCAAATAGTGGATGCCCTGTAAATTGCATAGTATATGATCCATTCCTCCCTTGGGCTGTTGAAGTGGCAAAAAAATGTGGATTAGTTAGTGCTGCATTTTTCACACAAAATTGTGCAGTGGATAATATTTATTACCATGTACATAAAGGGGTAATAAAACTTCCACCTACTCAAAATGATGAAAAAATATTAATTCCTGGATTATCATGTACAATTGAGAGTTCAGATGTGCCTAGTTTTGAGTCAAGTCCTGAATCAGATAAATTAGTTGAACTGTTGGTGAATCAATTCTCAAATCTTGAGAAAACTGATTGGGTATTAATCAACAGCTTTTATGAATTGGAGAAAGAGGTAAGAGAAATACTCTTCAACTTTTGTTTTTTTCTATGTTTGTTCACTACTAGAAAGTTTACGTAGATATATTGATTGAATCAGTGTAGAGAAAATAAATGTCCAATGGAAACAACAAAAGTAATCAAATTGTTACATGATTAAACTTATTATATATATCATGCATCTAATTGTTTACATGTATGTAGGTAATTGATTTTATGTCCAAGATATATCCAATCAAGACAATTGGACCAACAATACCATCAATGTACTTAGACAAGAGGCTACATGATGACAAAGAGTATGGTCTTAGTATCTTCAAGCCAATGACAAATGAATGCCTAAATTGGTTAAACCATCAACCAATCAGCTCAGTGTTGTATGTATCATTTGGAAGTTTAGCCAAACTAGAAAGTGAGCAAATGGAAGAATTGGCATGGGGTTTGAAGAATAGCAACAAGAATTTCTTGTGGGTAGTTAGGTCCACTGAAGAATCCAAACTTCCCAAGAACTTTATAGAGGAACTAAAATTGACAAGTGGCAATAATAAAGGCCTAGTGGTGTCATGGTGTCCACAATTACAAGTGTTGGAACATAAATCGATAGGGTGTTTTCTGACGCACTGTGGGTGGAATTCGACTCTGGAAGCAATTAGTTTGGGAGTGCCAATGGTGACAATGCCACAATGGTCAGATCAGCCCACAAATACAAAGCTTGTGCAAGATGTTTGGGAGATGGGAGTTAGAGCCAAACAAGATGAAAAAGGGATAGCTAGAAGAGATGTTATAGAAGAATGTATAAAGCTAGTGATGGAAGAAGAGAAAGGAAAAGTGATTAGGGAAAATGCAAAGAAATGGAAGGAAATGGCTAGAAATGTTGTGGATGAAGGAGGAAGTTCAGATAAAAACATTGAAGAATTTGTTTCCAAGTTGGTTACTATTTCTCCTAAGTAGAAAAATAAACAAGTGTATTTTGCTTAATTGTAATATTGTCTATTAATGGTATAAATTGTCAAATATGTATTAGTTGAATTGCATCATCAGACTAGGCCCTGATGTCACTTGATGCAAGATAAGATATAGATATATGAAGTAAGAAATTTTTTAGGAGTTATTTTATTGTGTTTTGCAATCAAGATGACAGTGATGAACTTTGTAGTTTAGTAACTCATTCATATACTGGAGAGTTTCACACTCAACAATATATATTGGTATAATTATTGCGTAGTACCCCATAAATTTCTTACGTCATTGCACATGTTTGCAATAAAAACTTGGTATCAATAATAGGCAGAAGAAGCCAAGACACTTCAACTCTATCAACTAACTATAACAACCACATGATTTTTCTCATCCTATCTATCAACTCATTCATTGAGAAGTTGCAAAAAAAATAAAAAAAATGACTACTCACAAAGCTCATTGCTTGATCTTGCCATTTCCAGGCCAAGGTCATATCAACCCAATGCTTCAATTCTCCAAACGTTTACAATCCAAACGTGTTAAAATCACTATAGCAACCACAAAATACTTCTTGAAAACAATGCAAGAATTGCCAACTTCAGTATCAATCGAGGCCATATCTGATGGCTATGACGATGGTGGTTTCCATCAAGCAGACACTTTCGTAGCCTACATAACACGATTCAAAGAAGTTGGTTCGGATACTCTGTCACAGCTTATTCAAAAATTAGCAGATAGTGGATGTCCTGTAAATTGCATAGTATATGATCTATTCCTTCCTTGGGCTGTTGAAGTGGCAAATAATTTTGGATTAATTAGTGCTGCATTTTTCACACAAAATTGTGCAGTGGATAATATTTATTACCATGTTCATAAAGGGGTAATAAAACTTCCACCTATTCAAAATGATGAAGAAATCTTAATTCCTGGATTTTCAAGTCCGATCGAGGCATCAGATGTACCTTCTTTTGTTATTAGTCCTGAAGCAGAAAGAATAATTGAAATGTTAGCGAATCAATTCTCAAATCTTGACAAAGTTGATTGGGTTCTAATCAACAGCTTCTATGAGTTGGAGAAAGAGGTAACATATTATTGTCCTTCTGTTTCTTCTTCGTGTTCTTAGCTATTGAATTGATGTTATATAAAAAATGAACTGACAAAGCATATGTTCATGAACATTGTTGTCGTATTTACAAGGAAAAGATTTCTCCCTATTTCGTATTAGGGCTCCTCCATAAGCTACTTATTAAAGCTTACATGTTTTGTGTTAACTTCTTCATATTTGGAATCTGCTTAGTAAAAATTCTGACTCTGCCACGGATAGTAGAGAAAACATTGAAGGAGTTAAATCACAAAATACCTCAGACTTCATTTTCTAGTCATCTAAGTTATTGTACAAAATATTCATATAGTTAGATGAAATCTTATTCTGTTTTTATTATTTGACATGTAGGTAATTGATTTTATGTCCAAGATATATCCAATCAAGACAATTGGACCAACAATACCATCAATGTACTTAGACAAGAGACTACATGATGACAAAGAGTATGGCCTTAGTGTCTTCAAGCCAATGACAAATGAATGCCTAAATTGGTTAAACCATCAACCAATTAACTCAGTGGTGTATGTATCATTTGGAAGTATAACCAAATTAGAAGCTGATCAAATGGAAGAATTGGCATGGGGTTTGAAGAATAGCAACAACAACTTCTTGTGGATTGTTAGGTCTACTGAAGAATCCAAACTTCCCAAGAACTTTTTAGAGGAATTAACAATTGAAAAAGGACTAGTGGTGTCATGGTGTCCACAATTACAAGTGTTGGAACATGAATCAACAGGGTGTTTTCTGACACACTGTGGGTGGAATTCGACTCTGGAAGCAATTAGTTTGGGAGTGCCAATGGTGACAATGCCACAATGGTCAGATCAACCAACAAATGCAAAACTTGTGAATGATGTTTGGGAAATGGGAGTTAGAGCCAAACAAGATGAAAAAGGGATAGTTAGAAGAGAAGTTATTGAAGAATGTATAAAACTAGTGATGGTAGAAGATAAAGGAAAATTAATTAGGAAAAATGCAAAGAAATGGAAAGAATTGGCTAGAAATGTTGTGGATGAAGGAGGAAGTTCAGATAAAAATATTGAAGAATTTGTTTCCAAGTTAATGACTATTTCTCCTTAAGTATGAAATTTGACTTGAATCTTCCTTTATTTTCTACCCTTTCCCCTATTTTGTGGATGGCTAAAGCAATTTGGCTATTTATGTAACAAGCTATAATTGTAATATATAGTGTCTATTGATGGTATGGATTGATGACATTTGCTAAAGACTATTGGATTGTTTTATTTGCATTCTAGCTTTAATTCTTATACACTAATCTTTTTGCTTTATCAGTTCATCTATTAAATTACTCTAGATAACTGCAGGTCAAAGTACAATAATAGTATAGAATTTTTTTATAAAAATGACGAAGAACAAATAACATTAGACCACTAGGCTATACCCTTGACTGTCTAACATTTTCTTCTAAAAGTTTTTTGACGTATGATTGGTCAAATTATTTTGAAAATTACTTTTCAGGAAAACTATTTCTTTCGTTTATTTTACTTGTCCATTATTCTTCTTCTAGATTTGTTTTTAATTATAATTTTATTTTATTTTTTCCAACCCATGTCTAGTAAAATGGGCCGGGTACGGGTTATTTGTAGTATAAGGCCCAATAATAACCAAAATTGGGCCTACCCAATTTTTTTCACCAGAAAACCAACAACTTTTGCGTCAGATCTAAGATAATCACCGTCGTCTTCATACTTCTCAACCGAAAAAAGGGAAATTATATATATTATATATATATGTGTATATATATATTCAGAGTAAAAAATAATTGATTTTTCATATAGATTTCTATTCAGATTTCATTATAGAAACTCGAAAGGTAATCGAATCGTATATTTCATTTCATTTTTTCTGTATTTGAATCTTAGGTTTTTTTTTTTCTGATTTTTATTTGGTTTTTTTTTTTGGAATTTTGGAATTTTTCAGTTTGATTGTTGAATGATAATGGTGTTAGAAAAGCATTAATTGAATTGTAGCTGTATCTGATCGGAATCGGATGGACAAGAACAAGAACCGAACCGATCTGCTTGCTGCCGGTCGTAAAAAGGTAACCATTTTTCGCTTAGGTGGCAGAGTTACTCGATATTTGTGCGGGTATGGGTGGGTGTAGCAGGTACCTGTTGTAAAATTGTGTTGCTGTTGTGAAATATAAGAAATTAGGAAAATTGGAGTGTAGTAAAGCTGGTCCTAAGCCCAAATAATAGAGGAGGATTGGGTTAGACTAGAAATAGTTTAAATGATGATGAATCTTTGTTATATTGAATTCTAAGACCTGCTTGTGCTGTATTATAGAGGAAAATGACGATTCGTGTAGCTAATCCGAACTTGTTTTGCATTGTGGTGTAGTTGATATAATAAGAGAAAATGGAGAAGTAAATACTTGTTAGTACTTAGTATTCCCTCTATTTCAATTTGTTCGTCTGATTTGAGTTGACACTGAGTTATAAGACACTTAAATCTTATGGTCTTGAATTAAAGAAAGATAAAAATGTATTGATATTTCCTTTAATCTTGTGGTTTTAAACATGTCATGTGGAAAGTTAAAATTTAAGAGTTGTCAAAAAAGGAAAAAGCCATTCTTTTTGAAACGGTTGAAAAGGAAATTAAGACAAACAAAGTGAAACGGAAGGAGTAGCTTCTTTTGACCTACAAAGTTTTTATATGTGAACAACTAGCTGTCCCACATATGTTTGTGGGTGATTTTTTTAAAATGTTACACATTGAATTTACGATAGAGATTACATGTGAGTGATAAAACTACTTCAATCTCTTTGCTATTGGGTATCAGATGTCTCTTCTTTACATTTATTAAGTACAATTCTTTCTCCACGAGTATTACTGGAGCATCTGCTCTGATTACTGACCACGTTCTACCGTAGGTATTAAGATCCCCGTTTTGACAAATTAATAAAAATAAGCATGTTTTTCAAGCACAATACTTTAGTGAAAATGTTATATACCTCATGCTTTATGCAAGAAAGAAAATTAGGCTATAAGTAGGGTTATCAACTACAAAGCTCTTAAATTTTTTTACTTCTAACTGCACTATTAATGCGATAATTTCTACAATATATTGACATTACCAGAGAATTGGGGATTTGATCATTAGGAACAATAATATAGGATTACCCTTAAATTCTGCCGTTTTCCCTTAATCTTTGCTAAATCCAACTCTAATTGTGAGTTAATCTTGACGTTAGGAACACTCATGATGTAACTCAACCCAATCTCATAAGGTTCAAGTCTAAATCTTACTTTCGAGTTTCATTGATCGAAAAAAAAACCTTAATTTTAAGTTTTGAAGAATCTCAATCTTGATTATGTTCATCCCAATATTCTCATTCTATCCAGCGACTGCTAATAACTATAAAATTCCCTGATACATAGTAGGGTTGAAGCTTATATAGTTGGAGTGTAAAAGCGTTAAAATCCCCAAAACATCGCACCAAGACGGAATATTCCGCGATGCTTTAATCCTTGTGCGTCACTGTAACCCTCAGCTTTGCATGCAAAACTATTCTTGTTTCACCACGTCACAATACATTTCTTCTTCTTGATGAGGTTGTCTTCTTTACTTTGGCCACCATAGCCTCAGCATTGGTCTTCTTCCCAACCAACAACCTGTTTTCATCAAACATTTGAGTCATGCTTTCCATCCTTAGGCGTATTGTTATTTTTTTTTAAAAAAAACATCTAACACTTTTTGATGGTGTCCAACATGTTCTCAATGTACCAGTTTTTAAAAAAAGTTTGTGTTGTATGTTCGTTTTAGTTATCAACACAATTTGATGAATTATTTATGGTCTCTGTATGGATATGCGTGCATGTAAATTATTCAAAAAAAAAAAAGAACAAAAAAAAAAGATCTCGTTTTGGAAGATTTCACATGTTCATTTGTAACTCAATGTTGTATAGGACTAGTGAGACTCGTATCTTGTGACTCTGCTAGTATTAGAGGAAACTCAGATTATAAAGATTTCACTGACGATGTATGGATGACTTTCTTAATGTCCGGTATGATCTCTTATGTAAAATAAGCCTATCTTGTTTTATTCTGATTAAATGTGATATTTTTTGGTTTACCAGCTTCAACAATTCAGACAGAAGAAAGACGGTAAAGGTGGTAAATCAAGTAAAGCCAGTAGATCTGCTGGTGATGCTACACCAGATCTTGTTGATGTGACGGCAAAATCAGACCAAGTTCCTGATGGAGAAAAACCACTTCAGAGAGGTGATGGTACTCCTTCTTCCTCGGAGTCTCTCACCAAAAAACATGCTGAAACTCCTCTTGATGAGTCGAACAATGTTGACACAGTTGAAACAACACCAGCCAGTGGCAAGCTGGTAAAAGAGGATGCTGGGGAACTTGAAGCTGCATTGAATTCAGATTCTGGTGATCAGGGTATTGTTGATTCATCTTCAATTTCTGAACATGCTAATGCCAAAATGGTAAATGAGGATGTAAAGGATGATCATTTGGAAGCTCCAGGAATTATTGCTTCTGAGACGTCCACTATAAGTTCTGCAACGGATGTGCCTGTTGAATTCTCATCTTATTCCGGTGCTGATGAAGCAGTTGCTCACCAAGTAGAAGTGGAAAGGCTGCATGTGCAGGAGCAGGTAACAGATGTAGGTTGTGCCTTCTCTCTTGACATCCATGCCCTTTGCATGTCATATATCCAATTGTGCATATTTGCCTGTAATGAAAGTCTCATTGTTGCTGGGTAGGGACAATGCAGGAATCACATAATTCAGGTTCGAAGAAAGGTGATTCAAGCAGTGAGGTAGCGGTTGAAGGAGACAAGAAGCTTCCTTTGAACGAACCAAGTGAGACTTCTATTAGCCAGACAGCCACTCTAGTGGGAGATGAGGGCAAGGAGGAGATAAAAGCCGAATACATTCAACTCAGCGAGCCAAACAATGTTCCGTCAACTGTTTTAGCAACTCAGAACGCTGAAATAGCTGAGGACAGGGGTAGGCAACTAAATACTGTTTACTCTTTTATCTGAAATGGATGAACTCTCTTTAATAAGTTCTCAAATGGTAGGTCATCAGATGGAAGATGCAGTTTCTGGTTCACGCATGGAAGAAAAACTAGTTTCTGAGGTTCAAATTTCTGACTCCAGCGATATTGTTTTTGAGAATTCTGCGGAGAATAAGATGGTGAACATCTCATCTAGGTCAGATGCAAGTTATATTAGCTTGTGTCAGCTGGCGGAGGTGGTCCGAGACCTTGATGAAGATGACTTTAAGTTCTTGCTCACGTGCAGAGACTCAGCTCCAAATGCACCTTCTCTAAAACTTTTTGACGTTTTTGAGAAGCTCAAAGAACAGCTATACCTTGCAAGTCTTGCAAAAGATGTATCTTGTTTGCAGCTATCTGAAGAGTCAGAAATTCAGATGGAACTCAGCCGTCAACATCATAAGTTGACTGATCTAATATCTGCGGCCAAAGCTTCATCGTCTGAACTTGGAGAGAAGAATGATGTCCTTGCTGATCAGCTTGCACAATCAAGATCTGAATTACAATTGATTGTCTCTGAAAGGGATGACCTCCAAAAGCAGCTTCTCATTTCTAAAGGTGAGGTTGGAGAATTTTCTGATAGAATAAATGAGTTGCAGACTAAATTGGAAATGTCACTTGGTGAAAATGCAAGTTTGTCTTCAGAGATGGTCGACTGCCGGAATTTGGTGGCAACTTTACAGGTTCGAAATGAGAGCTTAATAGGAAGCCTTAATTTGTTGTCTGAAGAGAATAAAAAGCTTTTGGAGGAGAAGGAGAATCTTGTTCTTGAGAATAAGAAATTGGGAACAGATCTAGCACAGTCTAAAGCTTTGTTCGGATCATTGCAGTTGGATAATGAAGATTTATCGCAGAACTTCACTTCTTTGAGTGAGGAGAAAATGAAACTTCATGGAGAGAAGGAACACCTAATCAGTGAGAACGAGAATCTGTTTGCTCAATTGTCGGACTACAAAAATGTTGTGGAAGCTGTTCACGTTGAGAACAAGAACATAAATGAGAGTTTGATATCTGTAACTGAAGCAAAGAACCAGCTTCAGGAGGAGAATAAGTCTTTGCTCTGTGAAACTGAGAAACTAGGATCAGAGTTTTCTGAGTCGAAGTCTCTAATTGAAGCTCTGCAGACGGAAGTGGCTGAAGCAAAGGGGCACTTGACCTCGGTGATGGAAGAGAGAAATGAGCTTGAGGAGCAGAAGAAGTATCTTCTCAGTGAGACTGAGAAACAGTCATTTCAGTTGGCAGAATACAAGAACTCGTGCAATAAGGTGGAATATGACCTGAAAGACGCAAGTCTGCGTATTGAACATCTGACTGAGGAGAACATGCATCTGAAGAGAAGATTGGAGTTGTCTGAAACGATGAAAACAGAGTCACCTAAACAAAGTAGCTTTGCATATCAATCTAAGGAAGAAGATGGGCATCAACTTGAAGGTTCTTGCCTCTCTAACTTTGCACCAGAAAATCTAATTGATGATGATGGTTCAAATTGGTTTGGAGTTATGAAAAGACACATGGAGGAGGCAGATAGAGTACTTGAAAAGCTTGATAATGCAATTGAAGAGGTGCACTCTCAGTTAATTTCTATGAGTAGGTCGTCTGGTAAACCTGTTTCACCTGGTGTGTCAAAACTTATTCAAGCTTTTGAGTCAAAAGACCATGATGACGAGCACCAACCAGAGGAGTTCCAGTCGTCTGAAAATCGAACAGATGCAGATCCCTATGTGCTGATTCAAGGGCTAACAAAAACATTAAGGGCGTTGCTGAAAGATTTGGTGCTGGCAGCTGGCAATGGCTACCAATTTCTCGAAGGAGAGAAGAGTAGTAAAACAGCCACTGAGGTTGCTGCTGAAGAACTGAGGGCCAAATGCGAGTCTCTGAATGAATACATTGACATTTTGGGAGGAGCAAACATTGAGCTAATGGTTTTCAATGAAAGTTTAGGGGGATGTTTCTGGAATGCTAAAGAAAGGGAGGGAGAGCTTATGGTCCTTAATGAAGCTTTGCACAAGCAAGAAGTCGCTACAAAAGCTGAGAACAGTCGGTTAAGGGAGAATCTTAGTAGCATTCAGGAAAAACTTCCTATTTTGCAGAACCAGCTGGGTGAAATGCGTGAAAGCTGCAAAGAAATGGGCTCTTGCATCTCTAATCAGGTAGAAGGTCTTTACAAGGAAGTTTCTAACAGAGGATTAATACTCCAAGAAGAATGGAACTCTACAATTGATCAGATTTTGCAGACACTACGGAGGCTAGATTTATCTGTTGAGTCCGTTGGCTCCTCTTCGCCTTCAAGAGTAGACCATGATCCAGGGTGCATAAACTTAAGTAGTCGTACTGCTGCATCTATTGATGCTGCTATCAATGTGATTGAGGCATTGCAGGGTCAAATTGAAGCTGCTCGCCATGAGTCAATGTTGAGTACCTCCCGTGAAGCCAACGAGAAGTTAGACTTCTTGCAAGTTGAAAATGAAAAGTCTGTCAGTCTTTTATATAAGATTTATGGTAACCTCAAGAAACTTGTGACTGAAATGCCAGGGAATCTACAAGAAGATGAAGTTGACGATCCCAAGAAATCTGTAGATCTTTCTCATCCTGGTGCTTTTGATTCCCTACTGGAGCAGTTGCAAAGGTTTCTTGATGAAAAAACACAAGTTGAGTCTGCAAATGAAAAGCTGAAATCTGAGTTGACGGCCAGGACAAAAGATTTTGAAGAACTGAGCAAAAGATCCCTTGGATCAGATTCTATTTTAAGGGTGGTTCAAGTGGTTGAGGGAGTCATTTCTCTAGATAGCTTTGAAATCAACATTAATGAGCCAGTATCATGTCTAGAGTCCCTGACCTCTCTCCTTGTTCAGAAATATAAAGAGGCAACTGAAGATGTGAGGTTGTCCAGGGAGGAATGTGCTTCCAAGGAAGCACAAGTGATTGATTTGCAAGGACAAATGGATCACTTGAGCTCATTACTTGTTCAATGTGAAAATGAAGTTGTAGTCCTTCGGGAAAGTTTGAAGAGAGTTGAGGAGGATGTTGTATCTATTGGTTCTCAATATCAAGAGAAAGTTGCTGAATTTGAACAGTCTGAGCAACGGGTGTCATCTCTAAGAGAGAAGCTTGGCATAGCAGTCACCAAAGGCAAAGGTCTGATTGTGCAGCGTGACAGTCTTAAACAGTCTCTTGCAGACACATCCTCTGAACTGCAGAAATGCTCTGAGGAGTTACAGTTGAAAGATGCAAGGCTTCAGGAAGTAGAAATGAAACTCAAGACCTATTCGGATGCAGGTGAGCGGACGGAAGCTTTGGAATCTGAGCTCTCGTACATTCGCAACTCTGCTACTGCATTAAGGGAGACATTCTATCTCAAAGACACTGTTCTTCAGAAAATAGAGGAGATTTTAGAAGATTTGGAGCTTCCGGATCATTTCCATTCAAAGGATATCATTGATAAAGTTGATTGGTTGGCGAAGTCAGTTGCTGGGAACTCTTTACCTCTGACTGATTGGGATCACAAGAGCTCTATTGGAGGATCATACTCTGATGCAGGATATTCCCTTGGTGATGGATGGAAAGAGGCGTCACAGCCAAACATGGGTTCTTCCGAAGACCTTAAAATAAGATTTGAGGAGCTCCAGGGCAAGTTTTACGGGTTGGCAGAACAAAATGAGATGCTTGAACAATCCTTGATGGAAAGAAACGACCTTGTTCAGAAGTGGGAAGAGATTTTGGACAGGATAGACATGCCTTCACACTTAAGATCTCTGGAGCCAGAAGATCGGATTGGTTGGTTAGTGCTTGCTGTTTCAGAAGCTGAAAACCAGTACACCTCTCTCCAACAAAAGTATGATAATTGTGAATCATTATTTGCATCAACAAGTGCTGAACTTGAAGAGTCAAATAGAAAAATATCTGAGCTTGAAAATGCATATCAATTGGTTGTCAGTGAGAAAGAGTTACTTTTGAAGAGTTTGGAGTCTCTGAACTTTGATTTCGAGGAAATGTCAAGGAAGGCTGCCCAATCTGAAACGAGTAATGATGACTTGCAGAGCAGAGTAGGTGACTTGCAGAAGAAACTGAATGAAATGCTTGGAGCAGAGGAGCGTATTCATCATCTTGAAGGTGAAATAAGAAGATTGGAAGATGTGATCAAAGATTTCCTTTTGACTTCTGAAACAGATGATGTGTTATTTAGCTCTGGTAGCACTGAATCTTTGGAGCAGCTAATTAGGAAGCTTATAGATAAGTATACCACACTTTCTTTGGGGAAGCCTTCTGAGTCTGATACAATTCCTCTTGAGCATGTTGGTAAAGGGGCTGATCTCTCTCATGAAGAAAAGAGAGAAAGTAATGTCAGTTGTGATGAAGATGCAGATGGAGGTGCTCTCAACAGAAAATTGGAGGATGCTCTAAGCGACTTGTTGTCATTGAAGGAGGAAAAGGAGAGTATTGCGTTGAAAAATCAATCATTGATTCGTGAACTGGAAGAATTGGGTATCAGAAATAAAGAACTGCAACATCTACTCAATCAAGAGGAACAGAAGTCATCTTCTTTAAGAGAAAAATTGAATGTTGCAGTTAGGAAAGGTAAGTCGTTGGTGCAACATCGGGACAGCCTGAAGCAATCAATTGAAGAACTGAATGGTGAAGTTGAGCGCTTAAAGTCCGAGATCAGATTGCAGGAAAATGCTATTTCAGACTATGAAGGAAGGATAAAAGATTTATCTGTATACCCTGAGAGGATAAAGACAATAGAATCTGAGTGTTCAATCCTGAGAGATCAGTTGGAAGAAAAAGAGTACACCTTGAGCGTGATTTTGAGTACCCTGGATGAAGTTAATGTTGGCTCTAACATCGATAATCCAGTTGAGAAGCTAAAAAGAGTTGGGCAATTATGCCATGATTTGCAATCAGCTCTTGCATCTTCTGAACATGAAACAAAGAAATCTAAAAGAGCAGCTGAGCTACTTCTTGCTGAGTTAAATGAGGTGCAAGAAAGAAATGATGGCCTCCAAGAGGAGCTAGCAAAGTCTCTGAGTGAACTCTCTGGACTGTCCAAGCAAAAAGAATCTGCTGAAGTTGCTAAACATGAAGCTCTTGCACGTTTAGATAAGTTATCTTCCGTTCACTCAGAAGAAAGAAAGAACCAATTAGCTGAAATTATGATGCTAAAATCTGGTGTGGATCAGCTAGGGAAGGATCTCTATGTTGTTGACCGTTTGCTCACTGATGTTTTATCCAAGGATTTGGAGACTATGCACCATCTTGGTTCTAGTATGAAAGTTTGCCAAGAACCAACTGATCAAAATCACTTTCCTCTACTTGTGGCTGATTCAAGTGGCCTTACCTTTGCGGAACCAGAAAACAAGGTACCTTAGTTTTATGTCATTTCATGTTACTTTTCTTAATGCTTGTAAATATCTTTGGGCTGTGAAGTTCCAATTCTATCATCTTCCTATTGTTTTGTGAAAACGGTGACAGGATCATCAAGAAAACAGATTACTTTTTTCTACTGCCCTTATGCTCTACGGCTGATTTTTTTCTGCTTGGGTTGTGGGGTTGACTTGAATTTTTTTCATATTTATTTCTATGTTTTTTAGTTTTTCTTTGCATTTTATGAGTTCCCAATCAGTCCTTTGCAAAAAAAGAAAATCCTTCTCAAAAAGATTTCCCAATCAGCCTTTTAACCTAGTTTATTCAATGATGTGGCATCTAATAATCAAGAACTTTGATGATCTTATTAAGGTTGATAAAGGTAGATTTCCTCTTGATGTTGATTCTGGGGTGGGAATGATATACATTGTAGGACATGCTTCAATATTTGAAATTTGCTGAGGTAGTTGCTTTTCAACTTCTCAAAATAAAAACAAGGTAGTTGATTTTCAAAAAGTCTGGTGGAGGAAAGAGGATTTTTTTTCTTTTTTTTTTTTGGGGGGGGGCAGGAAATCCATTTTTTTCATGTCGCACTAAATTTGCTTCTCTCTCCTGCAATTGGTTTACCATATGTCAGGGAAAATTACCAGACATATTTTAGTAAATCCTGTTAGTGTCAAACCTTTTGAAATACACTGTACCAGTTCTCATTGATTCTTTACCAGATTAGGACTAGGAATTTTTCAGTGTAATTGTCTCTTGACATAGTAATTTTTTGGAGTTCCCTTCCTATCTTGTAATAGTCAGATGACCGCTCTCTATTATACATTTCCTGCTTTAACAGTCTCTGTTCGACTGCTTTCTTTTGTGCTTTTAGTTACTTCTGCCTTGAATAGCTGTTTACATTGTTTAAGTTGAATAACTGTTTATAAAATTGAAATTTGCTACTGCATTTTTCATCCTCATCTGCCGTTTTCAAAAGATATGTTAGTCTCGGATCTTTTCAACTTTTTGTGTCAAACAATTTGTCAGTTTAGTGCCCTTTCTAATCTGAAATTCATTTAAAACCATTCCATTCTATAGATTCTCCCAGAAATTCTTAGATGGAGAATTGAAAGGACCATTGAAGTAAGAATGTTTGTGTACTTGCTGCAGGTTTTTGGGAAAGAAACTGGTTCTATCAACCAAAAGTTAAACAGGCACTCACATTTATTGCATGAAGAAGCTGCTCGTTTATCTGAAATATTAAAAACCATACATGAAGAAATATCCCACCACAAGCAGCACTCAAACTCATTGAAGACAGACCTGATGCGGTTAGAATCTATTCAAAAGGAGAAAGATGCAGAATTGCTTATGGTGCAAAGATACAATGCTATGCTTTATGAAGCTTGTACCACTTTGGTCATGGAAATTGAAAGCAGAAAATCCCAATTGGTTGGAAGCAGCTTAGCTTCTGGGGCTCCCAAAATCAATTCTGTGTATCAAAGTTTGGCTGAAGGACATGATTTGGCTGAGATGACTGACCGGTTTACTGAGGAAGGTATTAGGTCAGTAATAGAGAGATTATTCATGGCTGTGAAAGATATTATGAGTGTGCAAAATGATATTGCTGAATTTGGTCAAAGGGATATGAAAGCTGCTATAGCAAGTCTGCAGAAAGAACTTCAGGACAAAGATGTTCAGAGAGAGAAAATATGTGCAGAACTTGTTAGTCAGATTAAGGAAGCTGAATCTATTTCAAAGAGTTATTTACAAGAGCTTCAGATAGCAAAATCTCAGATGGATGATTTACACAGGAAGGTGAAACTGATGGAGAAGGAACGAGATTCTCTGACACACAGGATAAAAGAACTGCAAGATCAGGAATCTAACTTTGCTGACTTACAGTTAAGAGTTAAATCACTTGAAGACATGCTAGAGGCAAAGGAACAAGGTGACTTTATTGAAGTTTTCAACTTAAAATATTTTTGTTGTTATCAGCTTTTATCTGAACTCTAACTTGGTATAAGTTACATTTCGATTACAATAGAAAACGAGGCACTGATGCAAGCACTTGAGGAGGAGGAGGCCCAAATGGAAGACAAAACAAACAAGATTGAGGAAATGGAGAGACTCCTGCTTCAAAAAAATAAAGATATGGAGAACCTCGAAGTTTCCCGTGGAAAGACCATTAAGAAGCTTTCTGTTACAGTAAGCAAATTTGATGAACTTCATCAACTATCTGAAAGCCTTCTGTCCGAGGTTGAGAATCTTCAGTCACAATTACAAGAGCGAGATACAGAGATTTCTTTCTTGAGGCAAGAAGTTACAAGATGCACTAATGATGCAATAGCTTCTGCTCAGATGAGTAGCAAAAGAGATAGTGATGAAATCCATGACTTTTTGCAATGGGTAGACAAGATGATTTCTCGAGTCCAGGCTCATGATATGGATTATGATGATGCAAAAGTTAACCAGATTCATGATTATAAAGAAATGTTAGAGAAACAGGTGGTGGCTGTAATATCTGAGGTGGAGGACCTGCGTGCACTGGCACAGACAAGAGATTTGATGTTGAAAGTAGAGAAAGATAAAGTAGAACAGCTGGTGAGGAAAGAAGAATTTCTTGAGAACTCTTTGCGTGACAAGGAATCTCAATTAACCATGCTTCGAGGTGCTAGTGGCATGGGGCAACTAGCAAATTCTTCATCAGAGATTATAGAGATAGAGCCAGTGGTATGTCGTTTCATTTATTTAGTTCTATTCATTAAATTTTATTTGTTGTTTCCATCATGCTGCCTCGACTGCTTTATCATTGATAATTTTACATATCAGCCAACTGAAGTGTAGCATATTTCAATTTCAAATTAATAAATAAAGTGTAGCATATTGAGATATTTATTTGCTTTCTGTGTATTTTGTTTTCCAAAATTTGAATATGCTTAATTGCTGATCCACTTTTTTTCATTTAGTACAACAATAACATCATACCCAGTGTAGTCCCATCAAGTGGGGTCTAGAGAAGTACAGTGTACACAGACCTTACCCCTACCTCAGAGGTAGAAAGATTGTTTTCAATAGACCCTCGACTTAAGGAAAAATAGTTCAAAGCAGTCCCAAAAAGGAGTAACGGAAGTACAAGAAACAACCGATAGCAACAAAACAAAAACTATAACGAAACAATATGATAATTGCGGTACAAGAAACAACATGTAGTAATAGAAATCGAAGGCCAAGAAATTACAAGCGCAATACTACGACTACTAATATGAATGGACTCTGCCAATGATCCTTCATAGTAACTAAACAGAATACCATCATCCACCTTAGTTGGAAGAACATGTGAAGGATGCACATTATCAAAAAAAAGAACATGTGAAGGATGTACACTAATAAATGAATTTCTGAGGACACATATAGAGTCTGCCCATCATTCTGTTCAAAGTATATGTACTTTGTTCCGATGTCAGCTAAAGTTTGAGTTCTGAAGAAAAACACTAGAACTGCCTCCTACTTAAAAGAAAAATAGGATCACCAAGCTATAGACCTGTAGTAAGACTAAGAGTGTACTTAGTATACAAAACCTAGTTTGAATTAGAATATGACAATTACATGCTATGGATTTGCACTGAAAGCTCTTTGTATCTTATCTCTGAAATATCCTCATTATTTCGTGACTAAGCCTCATGTTCCTGGGGCTATACTTCTTGGCATTACTTCCTTCTGATTTTCAATGCAGGCCAACAAAAGGGTAGTGCCTGGAACTGTTGCATCTCAAGTTCGCAGTTTGCGAAAAACTAATAATGACCAAGTAGCTGTTGCTATAGATGTGGATCCTGATAGAGGGAGACTAGATGATGAAGATGATGATAAGGGTAATGACTTCCTATTGCTAGTTTATTTTGAATCTTTCTGATTGTTAAGCATGTTTACTGTATTCTATTGTCTTGTTTCCCGGTCATATATTGTGAGCAGAGTCCAATGTTTATAATAATGTCAAATGGTTTGAGATTGAGTTTCCTTTCACTGTGATTGTGGATGTGGTTTTGTTAGGGATGTAACATAGTGCATGAAGATTTTCAAACATCATATTTCCATAATATTTTTTTCCTCTTATATAACCTCGATAGTTTCAACAATAAAAAACTAACCTCGATAGTTTCACTTCTTTTTCTAACCTTGTGGGGTTTCATTCCTTGTCAGGTTTGTCTTTTTTCTTTTCCTTTTTTTGTTTTTGGTTTATTCTCATTCTTGCTGGGTGGTAGATTGTGTTTTTGTGGTGATATATAATCTTAGAAAGGCATTATGGTTTTAAGAGAACACTTCAATGGCTGGTTAGGAAATATGAAAGTCCTTTCTTCCCTCTTTACTTTGCTTTTTCTTCTGGTTGGTAGGGCACAGGGTATAGGAAGAGGAAGGGTATTTGATTTTTTTTACATCTGTATATGAGGTCATATTTTGAGCTAGTATGCAGTTGTGGAGTTTTCTGTTAATGACATGTTTTGTGTCTTGGTTATATTCATCTACGCAGTCTTCTTGTCTTCTTCTCCTTATGGTTTGGTTGGTATTCACATCTTCGAACTGCTGATAACACCTTTCTTTCCTCTCAGCTCATGGTTTCAAGTCAATGACAACATCAAGAATCGTCCCACGGTTTACAAGACCCATAACCGACATGATAGATGGTCTATGGTAAACAAATTTCATCTCCTGCTTTCATTTTTATATGCATCTGAAATGTTGTTATCTAACTAAAGCAATATTGTGTTTGAAACACTACTAGGGTATCCTGTGATCGGACACTAATGCGGCAGCCTGTTCTACGGCTTAGTGTGATCATCTATTGGGTTGTGTTGCATGCTCTTCTTGCGACATTTGTAGTATGAGAGCAGAATAGGTCAGATTTTTTTTCTCGTCTCCCCTCCTTTCGTTATCTGTTGTACTTTGATCCAAGTACTGGGTTTTCCTTACATATTTCTTCTTGCTGTATGCGGAGAATTAAGTTACTTAAATGAATTGATGATAAGATCCTAATTGTTTTATCTGTGATACACACACTTGAACTGTTGATCCTTCCTCCATAATTGCAAGAGAATGGATTTTAGGAATCTTGGAATACCTTGCTTAATTATTCTCTTCATCGTACACATGAATTTTGAATGTTTCACAGGTCTTTATTTCTTATTGAGTGATGAAACACAGTTTTGCTGATCGTCTCCATATTCTGCAGGTCCGTTGTCTGATTTTCTCACTGTGATTAATTGTGGAGTCACGGGCAAGATATAGTGCATGGCTGTCTTCACAATTTTCTGTAAATCATCCAAGTTAGTTCTAACTAGATTGTGGTTGATCACTTCATTATTTTGCTCGACCAAGGAATTCGTGATTTGTTCTGTTTTTTTGTGAATCACGTTCTTGGTTGCACACTCATATATAGGCAAAATCCATAGTACTGTAATCCAAATATGATATTTCATAGCAGTAGGGAACTGGGCACATTGATGGGAAATTAGTTTAGTGAAGATCACAGTCAAAAGATGTGTAAATTTTTTACTAGTACCCATTTGTTACAGATTTTCAATAAGAAATGTGTAGGTGGTTCTTGTACTACCACATTGCTTTTTGTCTATTAATTTTGGGGTTTAGGGTGTAGCCACATACACCTACAAATTTGAAATTTTCTTGTGGTTATATTTTTACATTTATTGAAATGTTCATGTGAATGATCATTCTGTTTAGTTGTTTAACATAGGCAGAACTTGTGAAGATTCAAAACTTACTTCAAAATCCAATGCCTTTTGTTTAAATAAATTATGCTTACAACAACATACCCCGTGAAATTTCACAAGTAGGGTGTGTAGAATGTATGCAGATCTTACTACTACTTTGTGGAGGTAGACATGCTATTTTCAAAAGACCTTCGGGCTCAAGTACAACAAAAAAATAAATTATGCATACGTAGTTGATAATTTATTTTTAAAAAAAGATGCATCACTATATTCATTATTGTAAAGAAGTAATGGGTATTAATATATTAATTTAAAATCTTGGATTCGCCTTTGAGGTTTGAAGGGAAGAGAAAAAGGCAAGGGATGGAAGAATTCAAAGGCATAGGAGAAAGATTTTTCTTCTATTTTCAAGACTCAAACTTGAGACTTTAATCAAATGTACTGAATGTATTAAGTTATTATTAATATGCACATATTAATGACATGAAGATGTAGATATTATAACATCGACGAAGTTCAACTTAATTATGGATAGAAAAATAAATTCATTTATCTTCAACGTATATATGGGGCTGGGATTTTTTCTTCTACGTATACGTCAAGTCGTTAATATAACGACGTAAGTCTTTGAAAGGGATTTATCATATTTTTCAATAACAAAGATTCCCATAGCTAATACTCGCATAATTTTTTTTTAATATTATTTTAAGTGGAATAAAATGTGAAATACATAAATGAAAATTAGTATAACATGGACTAAATGACAAATCTCTATATTTTAATTCATGAATTAAAATTCTTATGTTACTAATCTTTGTATCATTAGCATATATCAAACCCAACAAGAAATCGAAATGAAGTTGTATTGTCTTAACAAACTCGAAAAGGAACAAATGTGTACTCGTGATTCATGTGAATGACAGGAAATTCTTTGTTTCATATGTTGTCCTGTCAAATAGGAAAAAGACATAAAGATATCAACATATTTTTGATCATTGATTTGATGGAATCTTTTCTTATTAAAAGATTTCAGTTGTTGTTGCATTAACAAAAATGGTGGTTTTTACCGTCGTTTTGTATATCAAAGAAGTCATTGCCACGTATGCTTGACTAGGAGTTGATACATGCTTTATTCGAGTGGAGAGTCTATCAGAATAATCTCTCCATTCTTCGTAAGGTAGAAGTAAGACTAGATACACATCTTTTCAGACTTTACTTGCGAAATTTCACTAGATATTTTATTGTTGTTGTTGATGCTAGATATATAAATCACTCATATGTAACAAAGTAATTGTTAGAGAGTAATTTGTCTTGTGATCGTAAACATATTGTTTATTCTTGATTTCAAACGTCAAATATATGTTGATAGGATATATTTCTCATTATCATTTAGCTATTGTTTCATTATTGATTATATTTTTAGAATCAATTTCAAAATTGTATAGCATATTAATGATTTTTAGATGCATATATTTTTTGGACAAACGATTGAAGCTTGATGCTATTCATCTCTTTTTGAGATATAAATATATAATGAAACATCGTATTATGATATCACTTATATTATGTGATACATTATAAATTCTTGACCTTTCTTAATTAAAGGATTAGTGGTCATCCTTCAGTTGACTTTCTTAGTGCAATATATATATTGAAAAAATGTGTTTTCAAATATTTTATATAACAAGATTATCTTTATTTATTTATTTTGTCATTATACGGCAAGATTATTCTTTCATACCTGAGTGCAACGATTAGGATTTGTATCAAAAGAGTTTTGAGTATGAGCTAACACTAATACGGATTTGTGTTAGTAAATAAGTTCTAAATTTAACTTTTATACATATTTAATGTATTTACAAATTTTGGACCAAAATTATTAAATCTGCCTTTACCTACATCAACATGTCATAAGCTCAAATCGTCGTGGGAATCAACCAACCACTAATATGTGTGTCACCATAAATTATCTACATCACGCTCCTTGTGTAAAGGTAAAATGCTTTGTATATTGGACTTTTCTTTTTAACATATTTTTTTCATTTTTCTGCTCAATGTTTGATATCAGTTTTAGAGTTCGATTCATGTCGAAAAGTAACTTCAGATTCACATCAAAAAATTTTACTTTGGAGGTTAAACGCTTCGCAATCAAAGATGACTTCATATCTAAGACTCAAACTCGAAATCTTTGATTAAGAATGGATAGAATCAGGGCGTCATGCGCTAGCTTATAATGATAAATTAGACAACAGATAAAACTATACTAAAAGAAACATATATTATTATATGATATGACCAATTGACTTACACATTTAAAAACTAATAAAAAACATAAAAACTGTACAGAGAAAATCTCTCCATAAACAAAAGTACCATATTGTATATATTTTATTATGTTATGCTATGAGAATATAAATCTTCAATTTTTTTCTCTTAAAAAAGAATAACTAAATATAGAAAAGTTTTTTTTTTTTTTCTTTTCGGGAAAAGTAAAAACAATTATGGTAATGCTTAAAGAATATAGCCATTCTCTCCTAATGCTTACTACAAAAACTCATCTCCCCTGTTCCATCTCCAACACAAAAAACAGAGCAAACACAAACAAAAAAGAGGAGAAAAAAAATGGAGAAACCAATCGAAATTTTCGATGTAATCGTCATTGGTGCTGGTATAATGGGTAGTTGCACAGCTTATCAAACATCAAAACGTAACCAAAAGACACTACTTTTAGAACAATTCGATTTCTTGCATCATCTTGGTTCTTCCCATGGCGAATCAAGAACCATACGAGCCACTTACCCCGAAGACTACTACCCGAAAATGGTCTTAAAATCCGAGATCCTTTGGAAAGAAACTGAAGAACAAATTGGATACAAAGTCTACTTCAAAACTCCACAATTCGATATAGGACCTTCTAACAACAAAGCACTTCAAGCTGTCATTTCTAGCTGCAAGAAAAACTTGATCCCTGTTCGTGTTATTGATCGTAACACGGTGTTTCAAGAATTTGATGGATTGATTCAATTACCTGAGAATTGGATTGGTGTTGTTACAGAGTATGGTGGTGTTATTAAACCAACGAAAGCTGTTTCGATGTTTCAAACACTCGCGATCAAGAATGGAGCTTTTTTGAAAGATAACATGGAAGTTGTTGAAATCAAGAAGGATGGTTCAAAAGGGGGTGTTTTGGTTATGGCTAAAAATGGCGAAAAAATTTGGGGGAAAAAATGTGTTGTTACTGTTGGTTCATGGATGAATAAATTAGTTAGAAATATGACAGGAATTGTAATTCCAATTCAACCATTGGAGACAACTGTAATTTATTGGAAGATTAAAAAAGGGTATGAGTCAAAATTCACTATTGGAAGTGGTTTTCCAACTTTCGCGAGTTACAGTGAGCCGTACGTATACGGCACACCGTCACTCGAGTATCCGGGATTGATTAAAATCTCGATACATGGTGGGCGCCCCTGTGAGCCTACTGACAGGACGTGGGCGCCCACCCAGAGTCTGGATCCACTCAAGAGGTGGATCCAGGAGAAGTTTGGTGACCTCGTTGAATCAACGAGGCCGGTCCTGACGCAGTCGTGTATGTACTCGGTGACACCGGATGAGGATTTTGTGATTGATTTTCTTGGTGGAGAATTTGGAGAGGATGTTGTGGTTGGTGGTGGATTTTCTGGGCATGGGTTCAAAATGGGACCAATTGTGGGGAAAATATTAAGTGATCTTGTTATAGATGGAGAAACAAAAGAAATGGAGTTGATGCATTTTGGAATTAAGAGATTTGAGAAAAATTCTAAAGGAAATTTGAAGAACTTTGATGATCAAGTGAGTTCAACACATTAAGTGAAACATTATCATAAATTTTATTTGTCTTTTGTATTATGTAATTCATGTAACTATGTGCTATCTTATCTAAGTGATGTTATTATGTTTTGATCCTTTATGTTGGATTGTTCTTGGGAACTTTTAGTGTAAAAATGGTTTCCGAGCTCTCACTCTTTTTGCTCTCTCGGTGACTCGAACAGTCGAACTCACAAAGTTGTTGGAGATGGGGAGTTAACCATTCTCTTCTCAAGTGATGTTATTATGTCTTGATCTTTTATATTGGATTGGTTTTGGAAATTTTAGTGTAATGAATATTGTAAAGATTTTTTCCCCTTCTTACAGTTTTCACTCTTTTTGTTTTGTTTCTTTGGTGACTCTATCTTACAATTTTAGAATCGGAGATGAAGAGCTTACCGTTTGAGTAATCTCCTCTTGTTATAGTAAAGGTTCAAGTTATGTTCCAATTATTATTTTTATTTTTGAAGAAACTAAATAGTTGCTCATCTAACTGCTTAAACTAAAATAACTGATAAATGTATAATATGTATAATCCAGATATAGTATGCATATAATAGTGTATAATGTATTTAGACGATTAGAAAAAGTTTACCCCAAACACTATCACAATTCTTAGGATACGGCCCCTTTGTGAATCTTGTTAACACAAAATGCTTTGTGCATCGAGTTGTAAGAGATATAACGCCTCCATCTCTTGTTAGTACAAGTATAAGAATAGTGAAATACTGCACTCAACACTTGCTTTTCGTTCTAACTAAACAAAAATGATTTACATATTTAAAAGTTGTAATTTGGATTAAGTCCACCTAATTCAAAGTTGAAACCCTCCTAAAAGGAAGTCAAACTGAATTAAATGCTTATTACAAAGTCTATTTCTAATTTAATTTAGACTAGTTTGTCTAGTTTGTTGTACATATCATTCAAAACACATCATCTGTCAATCATACATAGTTCCTAGAATGTCTTTCCAAAATATTTTATACATAGTTATTTCTATTTTCAATATTATTTGCGTGTCATATATATACCTTAGAAAAAAAATATCTTGATATATCTATATTAAAAAATTGTTCTAACACGATATAAACTTAAATGGAGGAATCGATGTTGTACAAAATATGACATTCTTGAAAGAGGTGTGGTTGCACTCTGACAAAAAAAAAATCAATAAAAAATGATTGCATATATATATATATATATATATTTGTTGTAGTTTATCCTTCTCAATAAACGATTTGTTTTTAATTTCGATCAATCCAAATCTCCTCTAGATGGTCCCGAATTTTTTATATGAACTTCTCTCAATATTTCAAGTTTTTTGATATATTTACTATTCACTCGAAACGATTCATATTTACAGCAGATCAAATTTTAAAATCCGAGCTTCGAAACTCTTCAATAGCGGATTGTTTCATTTTCTTTCTCGTGCTTTTTTTTCTTCTTTTTCCATGGCTGCTCATTATTATTATTATTATTAATCATAATAATAATAATAATAATAATAAATGTATACAACTAGAAATTCAACATATGAAAATTTTGATGAAAAATACTTTAATTTTCTCGAATTTCAATTCCAATTTATATTAGGTATCTTCACCGGATGATATTAATTTTTACTTGGAAAGAAAAATGGATCAAAAGTGATAAAAAAAAAAGAGAAGAAAAATGGAATAAAGTGGGTGAAGAGAAGAAAATTATATTTAGATTAAAAAAAAATTTAACTCAATTATTTTGTCTATTTTTTCAATATTGAATCTCAAGATAATATCCATTTACTGGTCCTGTCAAAATTTCTTTGGTGAATTAAGAATTTTTGAAAATTGTCAAAATTTGGTACATTAAATATCGAATTAATATAATCTAATTTAACTTTGAAAATAAGTCAAATTAACTTTCGAAAAACGAAACATGACAACTAAAAATGGACGGAGGAAAAATTACTTTAACTTATTTTACGCTCATTAAGAAAAACAACAAATAAAAGGTATAGTTTACAAAATTAGAAGGTTAAAAATTTATTAAGATTCTAATATGATTTACATATATATATTAAAAGTTATGAATTCAAATAAATCCGCAGTTAAAAGATACATCCATCTAAAAATTAGCAAGTTACTAATTTCAATGATGTTGAGTGGCAACAAGATATTGAATATATATTCTCGCATATGATTAGATTTTTCTTATTGAATATTTAATTGAGAAAATTACGCGATTAAATAAACTTATACTATTTAATTACCCATTATAGCTATAGTTTCCTATAATTATCACTCGCGACTATACATTAATTTATCACATTTTAAATATTAAAAATGTTTAGAAAGTTTTTGCCATACTTACTTCTTAAATAAGTACGCATGATATCCAATTATCCATTATTTCCTAACTTGTGATATTTTTCTAAATGACAAAAAAATAAATAAAAAAAACACCGGAGAAACATATATATAGATATGGAAGAAAAATCGAAATGATTTGGATAACTTCAAAAATTCTAATTTCACTTGGATAAAATAGGATAATCAAAATTATTTCAAAAAGTCTATTGCAATCTTTTTATATATTATTGTTAATTTGTTATACATAAAAAATATTAAATATTAAACATCTTAACAAAAATTCTGATTTCACCGTCGAATGATAACATTATATTTGAACCCAAAATAATGTTTGATTCCTGGTGAAGCTAAAGATTGGTGAAAGTTAGGAATCAGATGCTAGCTGAAAAATTCTAGGTTGTGGTAGCCATCACACCTAGACAATTAAACAAACAAGATAGAATCCAATTCAATTCAATCCCCTATTTTTTTTTTTTTTATAATCTGGTATCTGATATCTATATTGAAGTTTGATTAATTCGAATTCGTTCAGCATACGATTCCATTCAAGAGGAAGCGAAGCGCTTTCTATCAAGGATTTTTTCAATATTAAGGATTTAAACTTAAGACTTTTGATTAAATAAAAAGCAACCTCATCCATTGCACCATATCCTTCGACAGTAATTCAATCCTCTCCCTCACTTGTATTTCTCTCTCTTAAACCTTATATATACTTGAGAAACTTTTGCTTGTTCATATTGGAAAATATAATGGGTCTGTTCATGAGCTGCATGGGAGAAGGTTAGTAATCTTCACTTCCTTTTTTTGTTTTTGTTTTGTGAGTCCATAGGATACATTTCTATTTCTCCCATCCTATTTTATAAGAAAGAAAGTGTTAAATAAATAAATAAATACTTCTTTAATAATTATTTTTAAAATGTTTTATTTCTCTCTCTTCAATACGTTAAAACGAATTAGAAAACTTCTCTTAAATCAGGGAAAAAAGAGTTACAGTAATTTCAATTATTGAATAAAAAAAATTTTAAAAAAATGAATTAGGGAAAAAATGGTCTATCGAAAGAAAACTGATCACCATTGCATTACAAATACGATGCGCTCTAATCTCTGAGCTATGATTATTCCTCAATTATATTCCAACAGTAGCTAAAAATACTACCTCTTCTGTTTCAATTTATGTGACATAGTCCGAATTTTGAGAATCAAATTTGTCTAGTTTGAGATGAAATTTTTAAAATTTTGAAAATAAAATTTACATATCTAAATACTACAAAACAATTACTATAAGTCACAATATTTAAACCACGTGTGAAAAAATTATAGTCAAAAGAAAAATTCGTTTGAATTTCGAAATAAAAAAGGTATCACGTAAGTTGGATCAGCCTCACAACTAAAAAGGCCTAGGCCCAAAATTTGTATCAGCTCTATTGGGCCTAAACCCAATGAGTGCAACTTTCAAGCCCATTCCAAATCCAGTTATTGATATCTCTAACATTTCCCCTTTTTCATAGTCCCTTCTCTCTCTCATCAATCGTTGTGGCCTAGGGTTTTTCTCTCTCGTGTTCGTCACTAGGGTTTCAGGTTTGCCGTCTTCTTGCTTCAATTTTCATTTGTATAGATCTGTTTATCTTTGATCTGATGTTTAATGTTGACCTCATGACTAGTTTTAGTTTGATAAGTTGAATTTTGCGGTTCCGCCAATCCTAATTTTGTTAAAAATTTCATAGAATAGAAGAAATTAATCGTTTTATTGAATTCGAACATCTTAGGGGAATCTTAGTAGCTCAATTAGTTGACTATCTGAATTTTGAGCTTGTTCGCAAGGTTTCCAATTCCCGTCGGTGTTCCCCTACTCCTCTTGTGGGAAAAATGAACAAGATCATTTTTTTTTATGGTTTGTATATATGTATATAGTGTTTTGTTGAACTCATTAGTTAATGTCTTTTCTTGTAATTATGTGTTGTTGCTACTGTTTTCTTCTTTAGTTTTAGCATGACTTCTTTACTGATGTATTTCCTTTTCATACGTGTTATGTATATGATTTAGTCGACCTGAATGTCTATTGGAAACAACCTCTCGGCCTTCAGAAGTTAGGTGTGAGGTTGCATACACTGAGTATGCTGTTGTTGCATAGTGAAAACAGTTTTAAATGGTAGCCTCACCTTTTTTATATAATTTAAAACATAATATATATATATATATATATATATATATATCTACTTCTTAGAAAAATAGTATTACAAAGTGGGTAGTATTTGCCACAAAGAATAATTGATGATGGAGTTAGTTCTTAATCACTTGTAAAAACTATTTTTTACACACTTTCATACATCTGTAGATTAGTATTTTTAGTGAAATAGGATAGACAGATTTTTTGCAGATATTGCAATCATCAGCGTATACAACATAAATCCTTAATAATTTAAGTATACTACAGTGCTACCAAGAAAACAGAGCTGAAAATAACTCTGTTTCTGATATTTTGGCATATTCCAGACTCAGTACCATTCAATTTCTTATAATTACCTTGTGAATATTTAACTTCTTTTATATATATATGTCTGACCAAAGTGTGTATTCCTTTATAGGTTATTATTCCGAGATGTCAAGAGTGTATGTTGGAAATCTTGATCCTAGGGTCACTGAAAGAGAACTAGAAGATGAATTCCGTGTCTTTGGAGTTATAAGAAGGTAAAGCAAGTTCTACACTAAATTTGTATTTTTAATCTGTATGCATTGTCGACCTCTTAAAAATAGGATGTGCAATTTTTTTTGTAATTGGCTGCTGAATACTTCTTATAGAGTAGAGCAAGTAAATATTTAGTTTACAACTAGAACCTGTTATAAGTGATTACTAGTCATCCATTTTTCATTGCTTGTATTCCTTCTCAGTTCGTGAATGAAGCATAAACTAACAATCTGACATGAAGGAGCATTTAAGTCTTATTTTTTATCAGATAGAAGATAATTTTATTCTAACTTAATGAGTTTATCTGTTTCGCTAAAGCAGTATTTAGATGTAATGGTTGTAAGCTGTACTGCAAGCACATTATTTCCTTATATTCATGACTAACTTTTGTCAGAAGTTTCTAGGGAAATGAATCTGGTATAAGATACCCATGCTTTTGTTGCTCTTTGATCTGTTGAAACTCCCATGTATTGTTTTGAATTCTTAAAAAAAAGACTGATTATTGAATGCCAAATAAAGTGACATGTTGAGATTTAAATTGAAGGGATTTGGGATATAAATTCAACTACTAAGAACATTTGTAGAACTTCAGTATAACTAGGGGCTATTTCATTTATGGAATTTGACTACTTGTTTTTCCATCCGTCTTTGTTATAATGCTTACTGATTAGCGCATAACACTCTTGATGAATTTTTTTTAAAAATGCTTGCAGTGTTTGGGTTGCAAGACGCCCACCTGGTTATGCTTTTATCGACTTTGATGACCGTAGGGATGCACAAGACGCAATCAGGGATTTGGATGGTATGGTCCCTTACTCATGCATATGGTTGAACCTTCTGAATGGGTTCTACTCTTATTTATGGCCATGTATCTAGCCTTTATCCGAATTCAATCTTTTTCAAAATACTTTGCAGCTTCATTATCAATTTTACATTTTTGCTCTATACATCAGCATCTGTAAAGTCTGGCAAATATGTCAAATACTGAAGCATTTGAAGCTTTTCTCTTCCTGATACATTTAACAGGTAAGAATGGATGGAGAGTGGAGCTCTCGCATAATTCTAGAGGAGAAATGGGCGGGGGCCGTGGAGGAGGTCGTGGTCGTTCTGGAGGCTCTGATTTGAAGTGCTATGAGTGTGGTGAGTCTGGTCATTTTGCTCGTGAATGCAGAGTGCGAGGTGGTCCAGGTCCTGGTAAACGTAGAAGTCGTAGCCCTCCTAGATATCGGAGGAGCCCAAGTTATGGTCGCAGGTCAGAAGAAAACTTTTCAAATATGTAGTAGGACATGACATTCGCTTTTACCCCCTTGTAATTCCCTTTTTGAAACAGGAGTTATAGTCCTCGTGGGCGTTCCCCCAGACGCCGAAGCGTGTCGCCTCGTGGCCGTAGTTATAGCCGATCTCCATACCGTGGAAGAGATGAAGTTCCTTATTCCAATGGGTGAGTTTTCTAACTTTGGCATCATTTATTGTGTCATCTTTGTTGAGTGTGCATTCTTTTTTAACTGTTCGTACCTGATTAAAGTTGGGTGATTCATCCTAATGTGTATATATACACACATTAGGATTTGTTTCTTGGATTTTCATTTGAATTATTTTGTATCTGTTTGGTGGTGTTTCATGCCTTAGTTCGTGTAGCTTGTGTATTGATTAGTGTTGCTACCTACCTACTTGTTTTGGGTTTTTGATTTTGGGACATTGTCTGGTCTCATGCTATACAAATATGTTTGTTTATTTATTCTTTCATATTGATAATGAATCTTATCAATGCTCTTGTTATCCTTATCCTTCTTCTGCTTTGTAATACAGAAATGGTGTCAGGGACCGAATCAGAAGCAGGAGCTAAATGGAGAAGTTGATTACTTGTCTCATTCAGGAGTTTTTCGATGTGTGTGTTACTATGCTTGACTTGATCACAGCTGTGTAAGTGAGGCCATGCCCTCAACTTCAACGGCTTTAATTTTCGTATGATATTATAAGTGTGTTTTTTTTTAATTTCTTAACTTTTTCCTTTTAAAGAACCATTATGTTAGGGACATAGACCTTTTGTACTTTATGGCATCTATTATCTTTAGAAAAGAAATATCCTAAAGAATGCTGCTAAAAATTTACTTTTGTTTTCTTGTGTCGAGGTGTCTTCACGGTACTCTGCTTCGTTGGTTTTCTGCTCCCACACTCTGTGGTTTCGTTCTTCACTGCCCTGCTGTGGGATCTTCAATTTCAATGATTGTGGATCCCAGCTAGCTACATCACTAGATGCTTCTGTTTGATTGAATCTCTGCTGCTATGACACGCCTCACCTCAAAGTGTAGTGGTATATTAAAAGTAGATATTAAGGATGATGAATGGCATCACAGTCATATGGCAGGTACCTAGTCTGTTACAGAGAGGTTGAGAAACTATCATTCTTGTTAAACAATTGATCGCCACATCAGCAAGGTCATTGGGCCGGTATCTGAAAGCTTACTCGTGGAAGTTCATGGCTTCAAGGGTTGCATGTCACATCCCTAGGTCCTGTGATTCCCTTTGCTTTTATGCTCTGCTTTTAGCCTCTTTTTTTTTGCTCCCTTTTAAAATCAATTATTTGCTTCTCTTTTTATGCCATTTAAAACTATTTTTCTGTGCCTTTTCCTTTCATCATATTCTCCTCAAAATCTTTTTTTTCCATTATTATCTCTCCCGTCATTGGGAGTGGAAGTGAACAATATTTCCTTTCATCTCTGTACTTCTCCGTACAAATTTAGATGTTTTCCTTTTTTATAAAGTGGCCTTGCAACTCGTTAAAATTCAGAATTTTGAATGATTTGCATGAGATTGGTGTGATACCTGTGTTAAACTTCGCTTCCTTTTTTTGAACTTCTTTCATTTTATTTCCGTTGAATTTTGTATTGTATTGCAAAATCTGTTTCTATATTTTGCTTTCAGCGGGAGACAAATGGTTTATGATTTTCCTTTTCAAAATTTTGCTACTCGACTTAATAGTTTTCCATTAAGTGGTCCTCATTGCTTTAAAATTTTAGAAGAGGGTGAATTTCTTCGGGAAGTCTACATGAATCGTCATTTGAAGCACCTATATTAGATTGGTTCATTGCATATTAGCAGGAACCAATGTATTTGTTGCTCTGCTTTTGATCAATGAGTCTGCTCTTACTCCATGGGGAAACATCATTGAGCTTTACTTGCCTCATACCCAGTTTTCTCCTTCCACAACACCTGCGGCTTGATTTTGCTAGCTTCAAGTTGTTAAAGCGCCGTCTCATTGACCTGACCCCCTCTTGTCTTCTCAAATTGCCTGCTTGCTAGAGCTTTGAGTGTATACTATGATCTATTTTGTATTCAAATGGCTTGAAACTTTCAAGCAACTTTGCCTTCGAAATATGTTTATTACTTATGGTAACCTCATCAGGTTTGTGATTTCATACCTATTTTCAATTGTCAGATATTATGTTCTGAGAAAAGAGGGGAATTTTTCTATTTCCCTTTTGATACAAACTACTACTTTCGATGTTTGAGGTATAATATATAGGTTTTTCAACTATACAATATATATTTATTTGGAAAAGCTATTCATGGTGTTATTACATTAAAGCACATCTCATTGCATATCTGTGAATTGTCACTCTTTTATCTTTAATATCGATGAAAGTTATTTTCCAATTGATTAGTTAAACACAAATTATTATTCGATGAAAGTATTTTTTTTTAAAGTTAGAATTAGAAATCTTGGTTGAATAGGTCACAAGTCAATGTAAAATCATTAGTATGTCTTTTACACAACTGAGTAGTTACATGGTACTTTGTATGAAATTCCTGCGACTATTATTTTGATAACATAATAGTCATTTTTCAGATTATCACGATGAAAAAGAAAATGAAGTTCATAACATTATTTTGATTAGTTATATTATTAATTTATTATGTGTTATTACCAGCTCTATCATTACTACTTATTTTATTTTTTATATCTTATATATACTATTTATTCTAACCAAAAAGTCCAGCAGATTTCCACACAATGTTATATGAAATACCTTTAAATATCAAATCACGTTGTTTGTAACACTTTTATATATAAAATAAATAATTTTATTTTTTAAAACAAAAATATTACTAATAAATGAATATTCTGAACTAGTGGGGGTCTATGTCAAGTTTTCACCTACTATTAGAAAACAATTTGAAGGGCTTTGCCTAGGGAAAAAATATCATTTTATACAAGGAAATAGAATTAAGTAAATAATTGAAAATAGAATTAATAGTATCTTATTTATCAACCTAAGCTTTACAACAAGTGGCTTATTTAATTATCACCTTTTACTCGTTGGTAATTTGGATTTTGGAGCATTAGTTCTATCGTAAATAGTAAATTAAAGTATAAAGTAAAGGCTCCGGTGTATAGAGAAGACCTCACCGTTTAAGAAGTAACCATAGAAACGAAGGGAGGTAGAACCGGGGGAAGAATTATGGCTATAAAGGTCCTCACCTGAAGGAGATTCTCCAGTTGGGTACAGTGCAAAGCCTTCCATTTCGGCGGGTTGAAAGCGCCATAAAGGACTAATGCACTTTGTTGGCACTAAAAAAAAAGGTTATTCAATCCACTAGTGCAACTGAAGGTGCGCAGCCTCTTCTGAACCGGAACAAGAAAGAGCTCATAACCACTGCTTGTGAACAGCTATTAACTTTATTTTTGTTGTGTTCCTTTATAGTGTTTTCGTCATCACACTATTTTGTTGTTGTTAATATATAGTGTTTTCGTCATCACACTGTTTTGTTGTTGTTAATATTCCTTTCTTGAATGTTCTGCGCTGCTTTCTTTATTAGTTATCATATTTTCTTTAATATCTTTTTTTCTTTTCATAATTGTTTTGATTTGTTGCACTCGAACCTAAGTCTTTATAAAAATAACCGCTCTATTACTTTACCCTCTCTAGACTATACTTGTGAGATTTCACTGAATATATTGTAACGAGACTAACCAAAGAATTATTGTGACAAATAGGAAATGTCAAATTTAGGTTCAATCGAACATTTATTTTTTAATGTATATTTGTGTGGCCAAACCGTGTGACTTCTCTCACAATTTATCAACTATTTCCCATCTTTCTTCCTCTCTCTATATAAGAGACATCCTTAGCTTAACTCATTCATATATTCCCACTACTCTCTCCACCAAAAACTACTCTTCTCTAGCTAGCAAAAATACTTGGCCATGAAAACACAAAATTGGTCACTATTAAAGTCACTAATGAGCAAAGCAACAATGAAGATAACTTTCATACTTGGTTCTAAAACACACAAATGGAAATTAACTTCAAGAATCCTAAGTTTTCAAAGAAAACATCCTATAAAGTTATTCAACAAGTCTAAGAGCTCGTTATACGATCAATTTGAACAACAAGAAGGTCCTTCTACACGTTGCATTCGAAGAATCAAAAGTAATATTGCTTGCAATGATGATGATGAAAACGACGTCGATCAGAGAGCAGAGATGTTTATTGCTAATTTTAGAAGACAACTTAGATTGGAAAGACAAATATCTTTGGAGCTTCGATATTGCAAATGATCCATGAAGATTTCTTGTTGAGAGAGAGAGAGTTTTTGAAGGATATGATTTATTATTTAATTTCACTTCTTTTATTGAGTTCTACAACCAAAAAGAAAAAAAAGAAGATAGAAACAAATAGAATATATATGATATGTCTTAGTTGTCATATTGAACAAATGGGATGTTTAAATTTTTTTTTCATTAATTTGCTAGTCATTTGATGATAATTATTGTTATTATTGCTACTAATGAATTTGAGTATATGATGACATCATTTTCCCCCCCTCTTTTTCTTGAATATATTGCATTCAATTATCAAACAATTTCTCTTTATGAATTTGGTTGACCCAAGAAAATGAAAAGGAAAAAAGTTTCATCTTATTGACTAGCTTCAACCTTCAAATTTTAAATACATTTATGAAGTTAAAGATCAAGTGATAATTTTGTCCTTAAAGCCCAAGATTAATAACTTCATAATATTATATGCCTACTTTTGAAACCCAACTAAAACTTGGTTAAAGTTTATCCTTGGAACTCACGTTTAGTAACTTCAAATTTAACCATGCTTAAAGTTATATATACGTTTTGCTTGTAATCTCCAACATCAACCATCACCACTAACTACGATACATTACCACCATTATTAACCACTAATAACCATTATCGTTATTAGTAATCACTAACGGTCACCATCAATACTAGCTATTATATATCTACAACCATCACCATCAATCACTGTCCCAATCGGCACTCGCACTCCCCATTGTTAGCAATCACCATCACAAACCACTATATAATTATTTCTAAAAGAATGTTGAATTATAGTATTAGGTTAATTAGTATTTTCTTTTACTTTAAGATTTATAAATATTGAAAAATTCAAGGTATTAAGAAAACAAAACACTCTTAATATTTTTTATCCTCCGTATACCATCCTAATAGTTAGATGTAAATTCAGAGTCAGACGTCTTAATCTTAATAAAAATAAATAAGGCCTTAGTCAACCTCTCGTATTAGACCTAAGATCTATTTTCTTAACACGGTAATAGTATAACGAAGATTGTGAATTTAAATCTCATCAAGACTAAACAAAAATTGTACCTTAATCGAATAACTTAAACTTTTAAATGAAATGATTATACAGTTCAACCAGTACAAACAAAAAAAACAAAAAGTTGATTGTAGTGTGAATAAAAAATTCTTTTTTGTTGGCCCAAACCGTGTAACTTCTCTCACAATTTTTAGCTCTCTTAATCCTTCCTCTTTTTTTTCTCTATATAAGAAACCTCTTAGCTTCCTTTACTTACAACACTTCTCTAGCTAGCAAAAATACTTAGCCATGAAAACACAAAATTGGTCACTATTAAAGTCACTCATGAACAAAGCAACTAAGAACATGATTTTTCTACTTAGCTCTAAAATGCACAAATGGAAACTAACTTCAAAAATCCTAAACTTTAGAAGGAAGCATCCAATAAGGTTGTTCAAGAAGTCTAAGAGCTCATTATACGATTCAATTCGCGACATAGATGATCAATATGAACAACAAGAGGGTCCTTCTACACGTTGTATTCGAAGAATTAGAAGTAGTAGTGATCACAATGATGTCAATTATGATGATGAAAACGATGTTGATAAGAGAGCAGAGACGTTTATTGCTAATTTTAGAAGGCAACTTAGATTGGAAAGACAAATATCTTTGGAACTTGGGTATTGCAAATGATCCATGAAGATTTCTTGTTGAGCAAGTAATAAATAATATATGGAGAGTTTTGGAGGACATAATTTATTATATTTGTATCTTAATATAATGAACAAATTGGTATTTAAGTTCTTTATTTATTACTATTGAATTTGTTTTGATCACTTATAAATGGGATAAATGGCATATGACTACATCAAACTTCTCTATAATAGATTAACAGTAATCCTTTATAACAGACAAATCTTTCTTTGAATCGATTTTCATGCTATATTATATGTTCTCTATAATAACATTTCGCTATAACAATTAAAAATCATCGAAACAAATGATATTGTTATAGAGAGATTTGACTGTACAATCTTGTCATGGTAATAAGCATTAGAATTTAACAATTTCTCCACATTGTAATACATGGAATTTTTTTTTT
>JAJONR010008528.1:0-18702 GCA_029582245.1 Solanum etuberosum | reverse complement strand
TTTGCACGTTATACCTGCTTCCCCCCCCCCCCCCCCGCCCCTTCCTCCATCTGTCTAAGCATTTGCTATGAACACTGCATCTATAATTTGTTTCCTTTTAATAAATGCCATCAACCTGTTCGGAAACAACTTTTTTTTATCATTCGGTGGGGAGCTTTGCAAATATCTTATAGAAACTATCAACATGAGTGATTGGTCTAAAATCCAAAGATCAGTATGGTCGGTGTTTTGAATTCCTGTAACTCCCATCTTTTTGTGGTTTTGATTGAGAGTGCCTTCCAACGATGATGAACACGTGCACAACCACACACAAAATCTTACTCCTTTGTCCCATTTTATATGACATACTTCCCATTTTAGTTTGTCTCCAAAAAATGACACCTTTCTATATTAGAAGTAATTTAACTTTAATGTTTTCATTTATTTTACTCTTAATGAAATGATTTTATAGCCATAGAAATCTCGTTTTAAAACAAGTTTCGAAAGTCTTTATTTCTTTCTTAACACCTTGTACCCAATCAAACACCTCCACAGAAAATGGGATGGAGAGTAATATTTCCTTTGAAGTTGGGTGGGAGTATCAATGCGGAGAAAATTCGTTCGCAGTCCCAAACAGTGTGTTTCCAATCTGTCACTTCTCCTCGGGACCAAAGAAAATGCATATGTAGGCCGAATAGGGTTTGGCTTAGTGTGTTATTGTTTGAGAAATTTGCTCAGTCCCCAGACATTGCATTTTCTAACCTGCCACTTGTCTAGCAGACCAGTTGAAGACAAATGTGGGATGAAATAGTACTTTCTGCAAGAAGAAAGTTTGGTCTTTTGACTTGTCTTCTTAGAAAGTTTCTTATTTTAATTACTCACTTGAACTAAATTATTTTGGTCCCGTTTCCTGTTTGTTGATTAATACTTATATAGTGGCTTTCTTTTATTTTGTCTAAGATATTTTAAATATTCTATAATTTATGAATTAGGTCAAGGAATGCATAATATATCTATTATATATCATCAATTAGGGAGGTTGTATTCTAGTAATCTGTGCATTATTTTCTATTTTGGAACATGCGTACACACTGTTTAACCCCTAATAGCTTCAGAGAGAAATCAAGTTGTGCATTCTCAATATGTCTCCCTCTCTCCATCTTACTCTAAAATTCTGAAGGACAACACTAAATCTCAGGCTTTCGGTTATTTTGAAACTAACTGCTGTGTCCAACTTTTTCAGGCTCTAAAGATTTCAAAGACAAAATACCCATGCTATAGGAGAAATCTGGTCAAACGGATTTTGTCTGGACCAGCAGATTGTCTCTGCTGAGCCTTCTGCTGCACATTGCATGCATATATCTTCTGTTCAGCAATAATAACTAGATGATTCCAGCTATAATGAGCTGTTACAACTGCAGTCAATCCTCGACCTTTGCTTTTACAGAGAAAAGACAGTTGCTTTCGACCAGATGTTTATAAATTGATTCTTTCGTACAGCCAATTGGATATTCTTGTGTTGTGGGAATTCCTTTTTACCAAGAATTATGAGGAACCTCAGAGGTTTTGGGCCCTCAAAGGAGGAATTGGGGAAGTCCTCATGGCTTTCGTCTATTGGTAAGAGCACAATGCGTGATGTGTGGATTAGGTGCACGTCACAAGTTCGAACTCTGCCGCAGGCAAAATCCTAGTATTTAAGTGGAGAAGGATTAAGGTACAGGTCCATTATCCACCGACCTTCAGACTCTGCACCAGTTGGCTCTCAAAAAATTTCAGTTGTCAACGAAAATAGAAGAGATTTTGGGAGCATATACCTTGTGAAAAGGAAGGGTACATAATTTGTGCAGTCAGGAACTGGTGAAGCTGGGGTATCAGAAAGTGACTGCATCATAGGAGTTATTTGTCATTAGTCTGCTGAAGCTGAAAGCATTAGACCCGAACATAGCACTTGATCAAATTGCTTCTCTAGCTGCATCGGTTTTTTGCATCTGCTGTTGTATCCAAGTAAGCAACTAGCTTCATTAAAGTGACTGTTAGGCCGCCGACAGCTGTTGTTCGATTCTGTGTTCCCTTAAGTAGTGATTTTTTCTTAATCATGATTAGTTAGGGAGGTTGTATTCTAGTAATCTGTGCATTATTTTCTATTTTGGAACATGCGTACACACTGTTTAACCCCTAGTAGCTTCAAAGAGAAATCAAGTTGTGCATTCTCAATGTGTCTCCCTCTCTTCATCTTACTCTAGAATTCTGAAGGACAACACTAAATCTTAGGCTTTTGGTTATTTTGAGACTTAACTGCTATGTCATACTTTTTCAGGCTCTTGTGATTTCAAAGACAAAATACCCATGCTATAGGTGAAATCTGGTCAAATGGATTTTGTCTGAACCAACAGATTGTCTCTGCTGAGCCTTCTGCTGCACATTGCATGCATGTATCTTCTGTTCCGCAATAATAACTAGATGATTCCAGTTACCTGGAAGTCTTCAAGCCAGTCATAATCCTTAATGAGCTGTTACAACTGCAGTCAATATGACCTCGACCTTTGCTTTTGCAGAGAAAGGACAGTTGCTTACCAGATGTTTATAAATTGGTTCTTTCGTACAACCAATTGGATATTCTTGTGTTGTGTGAATTCCTTTTTACCAAAAGTTATGAGGAACCTCAGAGGTTTTGGGCCCTCAAGGAAGAATTCGGGAAGTCCTCAGGGCTTTCGTCTATTGGTAAGAGCACAACGCATGATGTGTGGATTAGGTGCACGTCACAAGTTCGAACTCTGCCGCAGGCAGAATCCTAGTATTTAAGTGGAGAAGGGTTAAGGTACAGGTCCATTATCCACCGAACTTCAGACTGTGCACCAGTTGGCTCTCAAAAAATTTCAGTTGTCAACGAAAATAGAAGAGATTTTTGGGAGCATATACCTTGTGAAAAGGAAGGGTACATAATTTGTGCAGTCGGGAACTGGTAAAGCTGGCCGCTGGGGTATCAGAAAGTGACTGCATTATAGGAGTTATTTGTTGTCATTAGTCTGCTGAAGCTGAATGCCTTAGACCCGAACACAGGACTTGTTCATATTGCTTCTCTAGCTGCATGAGTTTTTTGCATCTGCTGTTGTATCCAAGTAAGCAACAAGCTTCATTTAAATGACTGTTAGGCGGCCGACAGCTGTTGTTCGATTCTTTGTGTTCCCTTAAGTAGTGATTTTTTCTTTATCATGATTAGTTAGGATATCTTTCGTTTGTCATATATTAGAGATCAAAGCTGTACCATGAATAATAAGGTAAGGAATATTGTTCGTCTTTATAATTTATGGTTTTGTTAGGAGAAGATTGAGAAGAGCATACATCTAAACAGGAAGTATGCTAATTGCCTAATGAACATACCCCCTTGCAAGATTGGACAAGAAAACTCAAGAGCCAAAAATGTCTAGTGGCGTGCGCGAATCATCCTTTATCTCTTGGTCTTCAAATATTCTGAACCAGAGAAATTTGCTGGATTTGGCAAATTCGTTTTGTTAAATTGTGAAATTAGAGTAGGAGTCGTACAGTGTGGTATCATGTATGCTTGAACATAACTTGTGATGGAAACTAGTTCTCCTTGTTCATAAACAATTTGGTCCTGCATAAACAATGCATTCTAACTTCTAAATGACCTGCTGTGTTCCTATCTGATTCTCTTTTATTGATGCCACATTTTCTCTCTTTGCTCGTCTCTAGGTACGAAGTCGATGTGTTAAAACTGTGGTGAAAGTAATTTTTCATGTTCTGTATTTTGGGAACGTAACATACTCACTTTTTCGCCCATTTTGAGAAACCTCACGAGTGTACTTCTCCAAGCTTGAAATGGGGAAGGGAAGCGTCTAAAACATACAATATCTCGGCAAATTGTCTACACTTGAATGACCACATTGATCTTGAAATTAATCCTTTTTCCTATTTGAGATTCTTGTAAAAGTTAGATGGTTTAAGTTATCGACGGCCCTTCCTCTTGGACACTTTAATTAGGTTTTTCACTATTGAATATCTCTAGCATCCAACATTTGAGCCACTTAAAGCACTTTTAATCGACATGATACATCATTTGTGATTCACGTAAAATGGGTTTGTGAATATGTTTACGTTAATTTCCCCCAACACTTGCATTCTCTTCTAGTTTATAAATCCTATATCCTCAATCTTCGTTCTCTCTTTTTTCTTCTTCTTACGCCTCTCTTCTTTCATATTTCTATTCTATCTCCATTCATCTTTTTTTTGTTAGCTATGTCACAAAATTCAGAGAATATTGAGGAAGTCGATATATGTAATTGTGGTGATTATTGGCGTCTGAGAAGTTTGAGGACTCCACTGAACTCAGGTCGTAGATTTTTTGGATGTAAACCTTCAAAGATGTCACAATTCGAGACTACCCCTTAGTCGTAACACGGTGCATAGATTCACCAGTGATCCCAAGTTAATCCTTCATACTAGCATAGCCATGAGCAACTAAATATGAACATTTAAAAGAACTAAAATGATTGAGCAGAAGCATAATTATGGAATACTAGTTCAATATATTTCTGAACAAAGTTTTGTATACAACAACTATAATCTGAAAAGAATTTGGAATAGAATAGACTGAATACAACAATTCTAACTCACTGTCTATGAAGTCTCTACTAATACTGGTTATAGTTACCCGGGACATAAACCTTGCTCCCCTTAGTCAATACATGCGATTAGAAATAACATACTAAAACTACAAACTGACTTGAGTGCTCAAAATAAGAGAACTCATCACCTGTTGGCTAGAAGCTGCGATCTGACGACTAGGATCCTGAATCTACATCACATTGAAAATGTAGGCAAAAGAGGTATGTGAGCAGTACTTTGAATCTACTGAGTTTGTGAGATATGAATGATAATTTGTAAAGCTGGACATGATGAATCTGAGATGCTAAACTAAATATGAAACTGAAATACATGAATTGGTGCAATGACCAAGTAGTAAACATGCAACTAATAGATACAGAAATTGAAATAATTGAATACAAGGTCAAAGCAATAATCTGAAAGACTGAACTATGGGATATACTAAAATCTACATAAACCATGTGAGCTACTACATGGAGTTCAGTGTATTGCTCCCACACTGAAGAGAGTGTCAAATACTTGTCAAGATAAGGGACTTGATATCTGAGCTAAGATGGATCCACTAGCTAAACTCTATAAAGACTAATCCTATGGTGACACGTAGTTCTGGGACTTCGAGATTACTACTAAAGGTCCACAGACGCTAAACAGAAACCTTCATCCCTAATGTCCACTCGGTGCTATGCATACTTCCAACGAAAACATGTATAAATCTAGAAATAGTAATAATCTGATACTACTGAATCATACTGATAACTGATAAATATTGAATAGCTCATAAATCATGATAACTAAATATAATTTGAAAGATACTTTATCTGAAAGCGTCTAAATCATGATATCTGAAAATATACTAAGAGATATTTTATCTAAAAGTATCTTGATTCATGAAAATCTGATAATCTAATACATGCACCTTAAATTGCATAATTCTGAGTCATAAAATACTTGCATGCTATGGGTTCATGAAAATATCATTGAAAACATGAAATTATAATCAAATTCATACAATTAAAGACTAATCATGAAGACGAAACTTAATTTCAATGATAACCCATGAAGATCATAGAAATTCTAGTTATGGAGAAATCATAACTTGAAGAAATTTGAGTTTCCTTGGGATTTAATGGGTGAAGAGAAGCTCATTGATGAAGTTTCTACATACATGGAACGAGGAACCTTAGTGGAATCGCTGAACTTGAAGCTAAATATAATTTCTTAAACTCGTTTATAAAAAATGCACTTGAAATTAAAAATAATAATGCTTTCTTGAGATACTTCTTGAAAATCGTATACTTACTTCTTTCATGAAAACAACGCATATGAAATACTAGGACTAGATTTTCAAATAACATTGGCTAAAAAGGGATCCATGTGGTATAATAAGTATGAACCATGAATCAACAATTGTTAATGACATGAAGTACCATGATTTTGATGATAAAATCAAGAATCAATGATAGGAGATAAAGGAAATTTGATGTAACACCCCGAGTCCGAAAGAGGGCACCATAGAAAAATTCAGGATTTCCAAGTGCCATCCACGAAGGCCAACCACAGCCCCTGGGTTGAACCACGGACCGTAGATGGGTCCGTGGATAGGCCACCCAGAAAATTTTTCCAGGCAGGAACCACGACTGGACCTACGGACCGTTGGTGGATCCACGGTCCGTGGTCCAGGAGACGTAGGTCCACTGGCAAAAATCAATTCCCTAACCACCATCGACGGCCATGCAGGACGGTCCGTCATCCTGTCCACGGTCCGTCAGTGGTGTCTCGTGGGTCAAAGGCTGATAGTTAAGTTCAGGGATAGTTGAGTTTTTTCCTAATTAATTAACTCCTATACTACGTCGTTTTACTCTTTACTAAGACCCCTATATAAGTATTTTCAACCCCCAAATTAGCCCATTCACTTCATTCTTCCAAATTCACAAAAGAAGAACTCCCAAATAATTCTCTCTCTAGAATTTGAAGAAGAAGAAGAAGGATTCACCTAGGGTTTCAAGTCAAGGTATCAATTCCTCCATTGAAGGCTAGCATTTGGATTTAAGGTATGATAGTTTTCATCCATGGATTCCTTTCATCTATGGAGTTCCCAAATTCCTCTATTTCAAAGGGGTAGAATTCCCCAATTGAGTTAGGATTTCTTCAATTATCACGGGTTCTCTACAATGTTGATTTCAATGATTGAATTATGATCTCTTATGCATGAATTGATGATATATGATGATTTTTATGATGATTTCCCCATGAACCCATGTAATCCCCATGTTTTCAAGTTATGAATCATATGATGTGGGATTTTGAGTATAAAGGAAGTGTTTTATGAAATTAAGCATGTATTGCAAGCTTTACATGAATTTATGATGAAATACATATCTAACCCATGTTTTCTAAGCATTGATGATTGAAAGTAGGTTTTGAACCTCAAGAGGTAAATTATGGACTTATGCATTTTCTTATGAAATCTATACAAATGTTTTGAAGGTGCTTTGAGAGTAAAGTACCAATGATGATGATGTTGTTGTGTTGTTGAAAGGAATTCTCATAAACACATAACTAGCATGATGTGAAAGGTTTTCTCACATAGAAAGGATTCTTAGGTCGAAAGGCTTTCTCAACCAAATGAATCAAGAGTAAGAGCTATCTTAATGAACTAGCTTGGATTGGTTGTCCAAGGACACCTTTCCATGAATAATGAAGTCAAGTAAGAAATGACTATTCCGTGGGATTTATGCTTAGCACCGAGAGGATATTGATAGTGAGATGGAAGCTCTCCCATAGTAGAGGCCAGATTTCTAGTAGTAATCTCTTTATCCCTTAACTATGTGCCCCCATAGGTTGATTAGCTAGTGGATCCATTTAAGATAGAAGTTATGGTCCTTACCTTGGCAAGTAGGACACCCCTTTTTGGTGTGGGAGATACCGGGGGATCATATTATAGCCCACATGGTCTCTATGTCGGTTAAGACTAATTTCCACATTAATAATGAACTAAGGTTACCCCAAGAAGTATCTCACATGAGTTCGAAGGTTTTAAAGATGAAGTTAGCTTGCATTGACCATGATTTTATGACTTATGTTTTATAACTCTTTTATATCATGTTTAGCTTGGTCAATTGCATGTCATGAAATGAAATGTCTCTTTTAGCATGATTTAATGTTTTATGCATGGCTATCATACTTGGTACATTGTTTTGCACTAACGCATACTCTTGCCTACATTTTCCCTAAATGTAGGGTCCGACAGTTAGGGTCATCATTCTCGTAGCTAGTGCTTGATTCGAGATATTTTTGAGCTTTGGTGAGGCCTCATGCTTCAAGGACGGAGTTTATTATTTTCAGTTTCTTTCATGTATTTCTCTTTTGGATATGATGTATGGGTTAGGCCCAATTTCATTCTATTGTATTAGATGGCTATGATTAGATAAGTGTATTAGACTTCCGCTTTGCCTTTTATAAAATGTTTTAGACTTGAACTATTGTTTTACTCTTATGGTTCTATTTCTTATGTTATGAGAGCTAAGTGGCTTGTATGGAGTCCTTCAGGGTTCTATACGCCATGTTACATCTAGGGGGTACCCCTGGGTCGTGACAAACTTGGTAATCAGGGCACAAGGTTTAGAATGGTCCTAGGATGTCTCATAAGCCACGTCTAGTAGAGTCTTGTTCATATGTGCGAAGAGCGCCACATTTATGAATGAGAGGCTACAAGATGATTAGGAAACTCCACTTCTTTTATTACTCTTAAGTCATGCGATAGAGTTTAACTCTATAAAGTCTCTCTCCTAATCCTTATCCTATGTTCTTCAGGATATGGCTACCCGAAGAGCTTATGCTAGAAGGAATGTGAGGGAGAATGAGGAAAAAGAAGCTCCTCCCCAAGCTCCTCAAGTTCCGGTCGATCCTTTGGCCGAGCAAGTATCTAATGCAGAGTTTAGGGCTGCTTTTCAAGTGTTGTCTCAAGCGGTGACGGCCCAAGCCAATAGGGAGGTTGCGGTTCCCATGAACTCAAATGTGGGTACGACGACTTCAAGAGTAAGGGACTTCACTAGGATGAATCCTCTGGAGTTTCATGGTTCTAAAGTTGAGGAAGATCCTCAAGAGTTCATTGATGAGGTCTATAAGGTTTTGATGATCATGGGAGTTACACCGGTAGAAAAAGTGGAGTTTTCCGCTTATCAACTAAAAAGAGTGGCTCAAATATGGTATAACCAATGGAAGGAAGGGAGATCGGAAGATGCGGGTCCTCTTGATTGGGAGAAGTTTAAAGCCACTTTTCTTGATAGGTTCTTTCCCTCTAGAGATGAGGGAATCGAAGGTGCTTGAGTTCATTAACCTCCGGCAAGAGAGTATGAGTGTTAGGGAGTATGCTTTAATGTTCACTCAATTGTCGAAATATGCTCCAACAATGGTTTTGGATTCAAGGGCTAGAATGAGTAAGTTCGTTTCGGGTGTATCCGAAATGGTAGTTAAAGATTGCCGAACCACCATGCTTATTCATGACATGGACATCTCTCGTCTCATGGTACATGCACAACAAATTGAGGAGAAAAAACTTAAGGAAAAGTCTAGAGAGGTAAAGAGGGCTAAGACCGGTGATGGAAATTTCTCTCATGCAAGGTCCGATGGACAAGGTTGTCCTAGATTTCGACAAAGGTTTTCCGTTCAAGGTTCCTCCAATGCTCCTCCAAAGTTCAACAAAGATAGAGTGTCTAACCCTAAGCCTCAATGAGGGAATGGTAGTGGATCTTCAGTGCCTATGTCTACTTGTACTAAGTGTCGAAGAAAGCACGAGGGTAAGTTCCTAGCCGGCACAGATGGTTGTTATGGGTGTGGTAAAAGTGGTCACAAAATGAGGGATTGCCCGATGCTTACGGCTAAAGGAAGAGAGGGCAAGCAAGCTCCTCCTAGTGGTTCGGGTTCTAATGCTCCTAAGTGAAACCACTTTTATGCACTTCAGACTCGTGGTGAATAAGAAAGTTCTCCCGATGTGGTTACCGGTATGTTGAAAGTTTTCCAACTTGATGTCTATACTTTACTTGATTCTGGTGCTACTTTGTCTTTTGTGACGCCATATGTGGCTATGAGGTTTGATGTGCTCCCCGATGTGTTGTTAGATCCTTTTCTTTCTCTACTCATGTTGGTGATTCTATTGTGGCTAAAAGGGTCTATAGAAAGTGTCCCGTTTCCTTATCCCATAAAGTTACTCTTGTTGACTTGGTAGAGCTTGATATGCTAGATTTTGATGTTATCTTGGGTATGGATTGGCTGCACTCATGTTATGCTTCTATTGATTGTAGAACCCGTGTAGTCAAGTTTCAGTTTCCAAATGAGCCTGTCCTAGAGTGGAAGGGGGGAAATTCTATGGCTAAGGGTTAGTTTGTCTCTTGTCTTAAAGCTAGAAAGATGATTTCTAAGGGTTGCATTTACCATCTAGTAAGGGTGAGGGATGTCGATTCCGAAACCCCTTCTCTTGAGTCGGTCCCCATTGTAAATGAGTTTCCGGAAGTGTTTCCAGATGACTTACCCGGTATTCCTCCTGAACGCAAAATAGACTTTGGTATTGACCTTCTCCCAGATATGCAACCTATTTCTATTCCTCCTTACAGTATGGCTCCGACAGAACTTAAGGAGTTGAAAGAACAATTGAAAGATCTGTTGGATAAGGGTTTCATCCGACCGAGTATCTCTCCATGGGGTGCTCCAGTTTTGTTCGTTAGAAAGGAGGATGGTTCTCTTCGTATGTGCATTGACTATCGTCAGTTGAACAAGGTGACTATTAAGAATAAGTATCCTCTTTCAAGGATAGATGATTTATTTGACCAACTTCAAGGGGCAAGTTATTTCTCTAAGATTGATCTTCAATCGGGTTATCACCAATAGAGGGTGAGGGAAGATGACATTCCGAAGACGACTTTTCGAACTCGGTATGGTTATTATGAATTTTTGGTAATGTCGTTTGGGTTGACTAATGCTCCGGCGGCATTTATGGATTTAATGAATATGGTGTTTAGACAATACCTGACATGTTTGTGATTGTGTTCATTGATGATATTTTGATCTACTCAAGAAGTGAGAATGAGCATATTGATCATTTGAGGATTGTGTTGCAAGTTCTTAAGGACCAATAATCTTTACAAAGTTTAGCAAATGTGAATTTTGGTTAAGGTCTGTAGCTTTCCTTGGCCATATTGTTTCTAGTAAGGATATTGAGGTAGATCCTAAGAAGACGGATGCGGTCAAAAGTTGTCCTAGACCTCTAACTCCTTCAGTTATTAGAAGTTTCTTGGGTTTGGCCGGTTATTATATAGAAGGTTTGTTGAGGAATTTTCTTCAATTGCCTCTCCTTTGATGACTTTGACTCAAAAGAAGGCTAAGTTCATATGGTCCGAAGGGTGTGAAAAGAGTTTCCAAGAATTGAAAGATAGACTTACTTCCGCTCCGGTGTTGAACTTACCGAAAGGACGGATGGTTTTGTGGTTTATTGTGATGCCTCGAGAATTGGTATAGGGTGTGTGTTTATGCAAAATGGGAAAGTGATTTCCTATGCCTCAAGGCAACTTAAGATTCATGAGAAGAATTATCCTATCCATGACCTTGAATTAGCGGCGGTTGTTTTTGCCTTAAAGATTTGGAGGCATTATTTGTATGGTGTGCATGTAGATGTGTTTACCGACCACAAGAGTTTGTAATATGTGTTTAATTAAAAAGATTTAAATCTTCGCCAAAGAAGGTGGCTTAAGTTATTGAAAGATTACGACATGAGTGTTCTTTATCACCCCGGTAAAGCTAATGTGGTAGCGGATGCTCTTAGTCAATTATCTATGGGTAGTGTTGCTCATATTGAAGAAGAAAAGAAAGAGTTGGTCTGAGATGTTCATAGATTATCCCGATTAGGTGTTCAATTAGTGGACTCCACCAAGGGTGGTGTTATGGTTCACAATGGGTCCAAATCGTCTTTTGTGGCGGATGTGAAAGCCAAGCAAGGTCTTGATCCAATTTTGGTAGAATTGAAGGAAGTGGTGATTAAGAAATCCGTTGAGGATTTCTCCCAAGGGGGAAATAGTGTACTTAGATACCAAGGTCGTTTATGTGTTCCGAATGTTGATAATTTGAGGGAACAAATCTTGTCAGAAGCCCATAGTTCACGGTATTCCATTCACCTGGGAGCCACCAAGATGTACCCTGATTTACGGGAGGTCTATTGGTGGAATGGGATGAAGAAGGATATTACGGGATTTATGGCTAAGTGTCCAAATTGCCAACAAGTGAAGGTTGAGAATCAGAAATTGGGAGGTTTATCCCAAGACATTAGCATTCCTACTTGGAAGTGAGAAGACTTGAACATGGACTTTATTGTTGGTTTACCTCGCACCCGGCGATAACATGATTCGATTTGGGTGATAGTAGATCGGATGACGAAATCGGCTCATTTCCTTCCCGTCAAGGTTTCTTATTCGGAGGAGGACTATGCCAAGTTATACTTGAGAGAAATGGTAAAGTTGCATGGAGTGCCTTTGTCCATTATTTCCGATCGTGGTACCCAATTCACTTCTCAGTTTTGGAAGTCATTCCAAAAGGGTCTTGGTACTCGTGTTAAGCTTAGCACGACCTTTCATCCCCAAAATGATGGGCAAACTATCCGAACTTTGGAAGATATGTTAAGAGCTTGTGTGATTGATTTTAAGGGGTAATTGGGATGACCATTTTCCATTGATTGAGTTTGCCTACAATAATAGCTATCACTCGAGTATTGATATGGCTCCATTTGAGGCACTGTATGGAAGGAGGTGTAAATCTCCAATAGGTTGGTTTGAGGTGGGTGAAGTTGCCCTAATAGGTCCCGAATTGGTACATGAGGCCTGAGAAAAAGTTTGACTTATAAGGGAAAGGTTGAGAACGACTCAAAGTCGGCAAAAGTCATATGCCGATGTGAGAAGTAGAGATCTTGAGTTTGATGTTCATGATTGGGTTTACTTAAAAATCTCACCCATGAAGGGTGTAATGAGGTTTGGTAAGAAAGGGAAGCTTAGTCCCCGATATGTAGGTCCATATCAGATTTTGAGACATGTTGGTAAGGTTGCTTATGAGCTAGATTTGCAAAATGAGTTGGCATCGGTGCATCCGATTTTCCATGTATCTATGTTGAAGAAATGTGTTGGTGAGCCGACATCGATAGTTTCCCTAGAAGGGTTGGAGTTGATGAAAGTCTTTCTTATGAGGAAGTTCCGATTGAGATATTGGACCGGCAAGTCAAGAAGTTGAGAAACAAGGAAGTTGCTTTTGTGAAAGTTTTATGGAGGAATCATTTAGTTGAGGGTGCTACTTGGGAGGCCGAGGCTGATATGATGTCCCGATATCCTCATCTTTTTCCTTCTACTCCTACTCTAGCTTGAGGTAATGAGTTCTTCTTGGTTTGTCCTTTGTTTTGGAGTCATGTGTTTTTATGTGTCTCCATGATTTCCTTATGTTATGCATGTTCATGAAAAATTTGTGTTTTGAAAGAAAATGAGTTTTTATGATTGATTTTCCTCATGTTGTTGTGTATTGAGTATGAGTTGCCTATAGACTTCATGAGATGAATTAATGAACATGTTTTGGCTATGATTTTTTAGAGTGAATTACATATAGGCTCCATGAGATTGTGTTAAGAATGCTTTTAGCTTGGAGAAGGTAGTTCCTCCTTGAACATGAGAAATTTTGAAATTTTAAAATTTCATGTATATTGGGTTGCTAGATGTAGTTCCTACTTCCTTATGATGCATTGAGTATGTTTAGCTTGGAGTTGATGTTCCCTTCTTGTATATGTGCATTGCATGCATGATGGACTGTTAGAGTTAGTTTCACCCCTCTTATAGCTTGGAGTCGATAGTTCCTCCTCGGTTGTATGCATTGCATTTAGGTTTGGGTTGATAGTTCCTCTCCTACTCTTTTAGAACCAGTTTAAATCTCATTCGAGGACGAATGGTCCCAAGGGAGAGATATTGTAACACCCCGAATCCGAAAGAGGGCACCATTGTAAAATTCAGAATTTCCAGGTGCCATCCACGAAGGCCAACCACGGCCCGTGGGTTGGACCACGCACCGTAGGTGGGTCCATGGATAGGCCACCCAGAAAATTTGTCCAGGCAGGAACCACGACTAGACCTACAAACCGTTGGTGGGTCCACGGTCCGTGGTCCAGGAGTCGTAGGTCCACTGGCAAAAATCAAGTCCCTAACCACCATCGACGGCCGAGCAGGACGGTCCGTCGTCCTGTCCACGGTCCGTCAGTGGTGTCTCGTGGGTCAATGGCTGGCAGTTAGGTTCAGGGGTAGTTGGGTCTTTTCCTAATTAATTAACTCCTATACTACGTCGTTTTACTCTTCACTAAGACCCCTATATAAGTATTTTCAACCCCAAAATTAGCACATTCACTTCATTCTTCCAAATTCACAAAAGAAGAACTCTCAAATAATTCTCTCTCTAGAACGTGAAGAAGAAGAAGAAGAAGAAGGATTCACCTAGGGTTTCAAGTCAATGTCTCAATTCCTCCATTGAAGGCTAGCATTTGAATTCAAGGTATGATAGTTTTCATCCATGGAGTTCTCAAATTCCTCTATTTCAAAGGGGTAGAATTCCCCAATTGAGTTAGGGTTTCTTCAATTATCATGGGTTCTCTTCAATGTTGATTTAAATGATTGAATTATGATCTCTTATGCATGAATTGATGATATATGATGATTTCCCCATAAACCCATGTAATCCCCATATTTTCAAGTTATGAATCATATGATGTGGGATTTTGAGTATAAAACAAGTGTGTTATGAAATTAAGCAAGTATTGCAAGATTTACATGAATTTATGATGAAATCCATATTTAACCCATGTTTTCTAAGCATGGATGATTGAAAGTGGGTTTTGAACCTCAAGAGGTAAATTATGGACTTATGCATTTTCTTATGAAATCTATGTAAATGTTTTAAGGGTGCTTTGAGAGTAAAGCACCAATGATGATGTTGTTGTTGTGTTGTTGAAAGGACATTCTCATAAGCATATAACCAGCATGATGTGAAAGGTTTTCTCACATAGAAATGATTCTTAGGTTGAAAATCTTTCTCACTTAAATGAATCAAGAATAAGAACTATCCTAATGAACTAGCTTGGATTGGTTGTCCAAGGACGCCTTTCCATGAATAATGAAGTCAAGTAAGAAATGACTATTCCGTGGGATTTATGCTTAACACCGAGAGGATATTGATAGTGAGATGGAAGCTCTCCCGTAGTAGAGGCCGGATTTCTAGTAGGAATCTCCTTATCCCTTAACTATGTGCCCCCATAGGTTGATTAGCTAGTGGATCCATTTAAGATAGAAGTTATGGTCCTTACCTTGGCAAGTAGGACACCCCTTTTTGGTGTGGGAGACACCGGAGGATCATATTATAGCTCACATGGTCTCTGTGTCGGTTAAGGTTAATCCCCACATTAATAATGAACTAAGGTTACTTCAAGAAGTATCTCACATGAGTTCGAAGGTTTTAAAGATGAAGTTAGCTTGCATTGACCATGATTTTATGGCTTATGTTTTATAACTCTTTTATATCATGTTTAGCTTGGTCAATTGCATGTCATGAAATGAAATGTCCCTTTTAGCATGATTTAATGTTTTATGCATGGCTATAATACTTGGTACATTGTTTTGTACTAACGTATACTCTTACCTACATTTTTTCCAAATGTAGGGTCCGACAGTCAGGGTCATCATTCTCGTGGCTAGTGCTTGATTCGAGATATTTTCGAGCTTTGGTGAGTTGTGATGCTTCGAGGACGGAGTTTATTGTTTTTAGTTTCTTTCATGTATTTCTCTTTTGGACATGATGTATGGACTAGGCCCAATTTCATTCTATTGAATTAGATGGCTATGATGAGACAAGTGTATTAGACTTCCGCTTTGCCTTTTATTAAATATTTTAGACTTGAACTATTGTTTTACTCTTATGGTTCTATTTCTTATGTTATGAGAGCTAAGTGGCTTGTATGGAGTCCTTCGGGGTTCTATACGTCATGTTAAATCTAGGGGGTACCCCTGGGTCGTAACACTTGAAATCATAGACTTTGAGGTAAAAGTTGTAGCTTTGATCTTACTAATTGAAATTGTAGATGTAGGGCGTGAGGAAGAACTAAGTTCCACACTATGATAGTCTTACATACCTTAAACACTCGATGAATCTTGAAGAAGAACCCTAACTTGAATAAAAACGATCAAGAAATCCTTTCTTGAGATTCTTGCATTAGTTTCTTGAAAACCCTATGGCCAAGGGTTAGGTGAAGAGGAGAAGGTTAAGAACTCACCTGAGACAACAATTAATTTATCGATTTTTTTCAGTATGAAGATCCAAATGACGTGGATTGACGTGGTTTGCTAAATAAAAAAATAGATCAAGTGTTTAATAGAATTGAAATAAACTTTAAAAAAAAATTAATTTGTATGTATGTTCTTGCCTTGCAAAGCGGTAACAACATGAGAAATTATGATATTCACTAAACTTATTTTTGTGCATCATATAAAAGGTCCAAAACAGTCAATACAATATAAGTCAGGAACAATGAATCATTTTACTACATGTTCTATCTATTTTTGTTCATCATATTCAGCAATGCTTAAAGACCACAATATTTAGAATAGAATAATATTGTTTCCATCACACTTGTCCTATCCGTAGATATTAATATCTTTCATAAATCTAATGCATAATCTGTAAGTATCTATCAGTCCTTTTAGAAGTAATGTCAGAAGCATCGACGTTACTCTTCTCATTTAGTTTTTTCCTAAAATTCAGTGAACAATGATTAGTAATATTATAGGCAAATGAGAATAAAACACATCGAAAAATTCAAAAATAATTTTGTAGGCAAACAAAAATGATCCAAAGAAAGAAACTTCAATTTGAAGGTTGAATTGCTTGACCTGGTCCTCTAGCAAGCTACTTCTTCATGAAAACCAAATCGTTGGTGAAACCAACCAAGATTTTATGTATGGAGTAGGGATAGGTAATCTTCCAAAAAGATGATCAACAAAGAAGTCACATATAGTACCTCTTGGAAGGCTTATTAATAACAAAATAGAAAATTTGATATTGCATTTGCAAGCATAACTAAATTGTATCAACAAAAGTGAAGCAACATAATGACACTTCAATTAAAGATTATAGTGTTTATTAACTTATTCATATGGAATGATTATTGATAAGAAACCATTATCACTTCAATTCCACATAAAAGAATCAAAGGCAACAATCGAACATAAAATCAACAAAACAAGACCCCCCCCCTCCCTCCCAAAAAAATGAAAGCTTACGGCGTCCAGTTCTTTGAAGACCATGAGTTTGTCAAAATTCAAAAATTGTTTGTACATCTTCATCATGGGTTTCCTAAGGCCACGAGGATGACTCCCATAATACTCACATGAGTTTTGATGAGAGATATCACAAAAGAAGGAAATCATCGAAGAGAATTTCAGAACAGAGTTAAATCAAGTAAAACATGAATTTCAAAAAGAAAAAAAATGACTCTTGAGTACTTACTGCCTGTTACTATTGTCCGGACTTGAACTTTGCACCTTCATAGATAGTGTAAACGTTTCTATTGAAGTAGTAAGTGTAATGACCCTCGGGGTCATTTCTGTGTTTTTTGCATGCTTTTACTATTTTGTCCCTTCCGGTATCTTCCTTATAGCTTTTTTGCGGTGTTGGGTTGTGTGGCACACTTCCCGAGGTGAACGGTTGAATTTTGAGTGGTTTTAGCCATTTTGGAGGCTTAAGGTTGGAAAGAGTTGACTTTAGTCAATATTCAGAGATTCTGATGTTGGATCAGAATTCTGCCAGTTCCATCAGCTCTGGAAAGGTCATTTTGGTCTAGTGTGATGATCGATTTGGGTTTCGAGGCATTCGTATGGAGTTGGTGTGATTAGGTGTTTTAGCTTCTGAGTATTGGCCAAAGTTTGACTTCGGTCAACTTTCTTAGTAAATGCGCACAAAATGGAATTCCATTAGGATGGTTAGCTTCAAAACGCCGAGGTTGGTATAGAGTAACCTTTGGTTTGGTTTCCGAGGCAATCGGGATGACTTTGTGGCATTTAGCGTTTTGTTTGGTATTTCTATGTAAGTGTTGACTTTGGTAAACATTTTGATGAGACAAACTAAATATGCTAAGAATTTAGGATTTGTTAGGTTTATTTGATCCTTGGTCATTTATGGCCATTTATTGGGTTGTTTAGTGTAGTTTAACTGGAAAATCTTAGCCTAGGTTGATCCTTGTATTTTGTATCGAATAGTTTCCTTAGATATGGCTTCTAGGTGGATTGAAACTTAGGTTACCGCGTGTTTTATTGGATTGAATTATTTTTTGTTTATGGTACTTTTGAGCTTTTATACTCGTCATATCGATGCTCCCATATTTTTGGCTAATTTTATTGTGATAAGTCCGATGTATCATTCTGAATGGCCCATCGACTTAGTTTAGGGCTACATTCTACTCTTGTACCTGTTGATAAGTCTGATGCACCTTTTCGAGTGGCTCATGGCTCTCTCTCTCTCTCTCTCTCTATATATATATATATATATATATATATATATATATATATATTATATAACCGGGTTATTACCACTTTTCTTACAAATCTGAGGTACCATTCCGGATGACCCATAGTTGTGACTGACACTTACGGTGTGTTTGGTACAAAGGAAAATGTTTTCCTAAAAAACAAGTAGATTTTTGACTTATTTTCTCATTTTTGGTTGGTGAGTAAAAAATATTTTCCGGAAAAGCATTTTTAGTATTTGATTTATGAATGAAAAATATTTTTGAAAAAATATCTTTTATTTTTACTAGAGAGTAGAAAATAATTTTGAAATTGAAAATATTTTTTAAAAACAAACTTATTTTTTTGGGGGGGACGGGGTGAAAAAATAAAAATTTGAAGTAGAAAATATTTTTTAAAAACAAACTTAATTTTTTTGGGGGGGGGAGGGGGGCAGGGGGGTTTGCCGGGGCGGGGGGGTCGAGGTAGGGGTGAATAAATAAAAATTTGAAGTAGAAAATATTTTTTAAAAACA
>JAJONR010008527.1:0-27697 GCA_029582245.1 Solanum etuberosum | reverse complement strand
TAGCTTATCCATTTTAAGCTGTCGGGATAATTTAAGCTCATTGCATAAATTTAATCCCTCTTGGGTACAAACCCCTATTAACTTTCCATAAGTAAAATTACTATAAGGGATTTCTCCATAAGGACCCCTAAGGGTTTTCCTAACCCTTTCTGCATATAAAGGAGGGAGGCCATCTATAAATTTGGCTTTTCAATGCTCTAATCTGTTTTCGGGTAATTCCATAACCCGACTCAGGAAAGTATCTTTATACCATCTGAATTCTCCTAGAGTCCTACATCGAAGGCTATTTAGGAGAGTACGAACAGTTTCATGGTTCCCTGTAAATCTTCCATTAAAGTGTTCTAGAATAGTGACTATCAGGGTGTAGACACCATCTTCCCTGTTTTTAACGAGGGCCATTCCAAGGTTATCAATTCCTTCATTATCTGCAATAGCATTGATAACTGATGCCTTCTGTTCGATGGTCATAAAATTATCACACCATCCACGAAGTTGGCCAGTGAAACCTGCATTTATCATTTTGCAAATATTCCTATCTGAATTTTTCTGGATCCTACAGATGGTTGCATACATCAGCATTCTGTGGACAAGAATGGTTAATTATCTGTCAGTCAGACCATCTAAATTCCATTCATAAATTTCGGAACCATTGTAAGACGTATTAATCTGATTCCAATCACGTTCCTCTATTAACACATTTTGAGGAGTGGGACGAGGATAATAAAACGTCTCCATACGGGGCTTATCAGCATACCTGAATTTCTTTGGCTTTCCCAATTTATAAATTTCAGAGATATTAGGAGTCTCAACATTATAATCAATATTATTTTTTGAAAGATTAATAGGTTTAGCACCAAAACCTGAGAGCTTCTTATCAAGAAGTTCTTCTAAGTCATCTAAAGGAGACTTTATCTTAAAATCAGAAATATCTGGAGGTCTCTGAATATAAGTAGGAGCAGTCAGATCTCCTTTACCAGAACTGGAAGCAATATCCATATTATTCTTGCTCATCTGCTTTATCAAAGTAGTTAATTCATCAAGTTTTTTATCAAGGGTACAAATATGTTCACCCAAAACTTTAACATACAAGCTTTGATAATTATTTTGAGAATCAAATTATTAATTTCAGAAATACTGACTTTAGCAACATCATTATCAATAAGCTGTTGAAAAGCAGAGAAAGTAATACCAGTATTATTAGGTAAAATAAAGGGAGAGTGGGGAGGATAAATCGTTTTAATGATTTTTCCATTAGCTCCAGTATAACTTCTTTCTAAAACCTTGATATACAAAGGTAAATAAGTAGTTATAAACCAAGGGACAAAATACATAATTTGATTATGTAAAGCACAATTTTCATAAAATTCTTGAGAAATATTATTAGAATCTGCTTGATTATAAGTATCAAAAAACCATTTTTTAAATTGGTTCCATTTGGGGTTTTTAAACTCTTTGAGAATATGTTGTCTTGCCAGGGATCCTGGACTAAAATCAATCTGATGTGGAATCATTAAGAATTATTTAAATCAAAGCTCATTTCAGAAGCCGAAGGAATATCCCTGTCATCAGAAACATTATCAATATCTTGAACAATATTAGTATGAGGGTTAATCTTTACCCTGCTAATAGAAGATTCTAAAGTGTGCAAAGAAGCTGCACGATTTCTTGCTGGACCATAAGATGGTTCAATAGGCGAAATATGATTTCGAATTGAAGGTAATAACCTGTGATCAGAAAAAAAATGTCTATTATAAGCAACAGACTTGTCATTAAACTGGATCTGAATCCTTCCATCTGAATCCTTCCATAGCAAATTGTTGTCATTCGCCTCTCTCCCTAGTGAATCTCTTCTCTCCCTAGTGAATCTCACTCGCCACTCTCGTTCTCGCTGGGCAGTCTCTCCTCGCCTCTCTCACTTTATACAAACACAAATGTATAAAATGCGTTTGTGTTTGTATAAAGCGAGAGAAAATTGTATATATACATATATTTTCGTTCCCCTCTCTCCCCTCTCCCCTCTCCCAGATCTCGCTCGCCACTCTCACTCGTCTCTTTCACTTTATACAAACACAAATGTATAAATTGCGTTTGTGTTTGTATAAAGCGAGAGACAATTGTATATACAAATAGAAATACATATATTTTCGTCCTATACACTTATGATTATACAAATACAGATCTTCCTCCGCCCAGTTTTCTTTTGTCTTTCTCTCTTTCTCGCTTTATACAAACACAGATTATACAATTGATTCTTTTGTATATGTATACCGAAACAGATTATATAATTGCTTCTTTTGTATATGTATAGCGAAATATACATATTAATAGCCATAGTATGGAGCGCAATTATGCAAATTTTAGCTATAACATATAAATATAATTTTTATATTTGCTATATGTGAAAGTTGCTCATGATTATTTGTGCACTTTGCTCAATTTCAGGCCCATATATTTGGAATATGTAGAAATGGCATGGGCTGACAAGTTTTAGGGGAAGTATTTAACTTTTAGCCAGTTTTATCAACGTGGAGCTACAATTTGTTGATTATATGTTGCCTAGTCATTTTGATTTAATGGTCAACCAACGAGGGTTGTAGTAGAGTGGTAAGTAATTCTTCATTATTAATTAGAGATCTCAAATTTGATTTAAGCGAAGAATCATAAAGGAACGAGCCCATTATTCATTATATTTTGACTAGTAGTGTTGACATTTAAGAAGTGAATAAATAGCTAAATTAATTATTGCCCGTCATTAGTGTCGTGTATGAAAAGATGAAAGAGCAACACTACCATGCCTATAAATTGACTTGACTTTACTTTTCTTCACCTTATCGCTTGTCATCAAGCCTCTTACTTAAGATTTTTCAGTCAATTTGAAATAGACTCATTAGGCGTTACATCTTTGTGTGAAAGATCCATACCTAGCTCTAATTAGCAAGGAAATTCTATAACCGAGGTTTGGAGAGAAGAAGTACTATTTTTCTTTTACCACATTCCACTAGATTTGATTACGGGTCATTGGACCATTGAGATTCCCTTCAACTAACACTTGTGCACCCATTAGACGTCAATCTTTCTAGGCATTCCTTAGATACCAATTCACTCTGCGTAGATTGACTGAATGTAGAAAACCTTTCACGGATAGATAATTGTGTATTTCATATAAAAAAATAAAATTTTTTACTCATGTTAATATTCTCAATTCCGATATATTTCGAGTCTTGGCAAATAACATGAGTAGCAATATATTATTCTGAAATAAATCCTTTTCGATTAATTCACTTTAGTTATCATGGAAGTAGCTCTAGCTTGTTGGTTTATTTAGTTTTAATTAACAAAATTTAGGTCAGGGGCTCCATTCTAAACCAACCTCAAATTATTTTAAAATGGCAAATCAATTAGGTACGACTAAATAAATTGTATAAACTTTAAGTTAATAATGGAAATTGCCTAATACCATATAAATAATTAAATTGGTTACAATGAAATATTTTATTTCCTTCTTTATTCTATATAACGATAGTTCTCGATTATATATTGCTAATTTTAATTATTACATCCCAAAAAATATGAATCATTGTACCTATCGTTTCATTCAACCACTCTTGCGTTTTGATCAATGCGGTACGTCAAAATATTTCTAACATCTTGTTTATAAATTATGATTTGCTCATTTGGTAAGATTGTATAATAATTGAATAAAATTTTCACACTTTCTGAAATTCTCATGTTTATGAGAAGAAAAAAAATACAATTTAAGAAATATAAATTAAATGTCCAAATAAAATTTTAATTTTAAATCAATCAGATTTCATATCATATCCAACTGGGGTCTATATATGCTAAACATCTCATATTTAGAGATTATGGACTAATCACCACTAATGAAGGTAATGGGATAGTGGCAAATTGTGATTGCACCGTTCTTAATCAAAGTTTTTATTTGAGATAGAGAGGTCAGCGAGTAAGGAAGAGAGGCCGATGAGAGAGAAGCGAGCGAGAGTGTCGGTGTATTCCATATGAATCACGCTTTGAATAAAATATATCTGAAACAAATTACATCTAATTTGACTCGCATGTATTTGAGATACATATATTTGGTCCACCAGATACATATATCCGAAATTATGGAAAGCAAAAAATTAGTACTTAGTTTTGTCTTTAACTTCTAAGACGATAAATAATTTAAGATAACTATTTTTAAAAATCATGACATATAATTTGAGACGGAGATATATTAATTAGTGTGTGCGTGAAACACAAAAGAAAAGGAAAAGGGGGAAAATGAAAAACAAGCAAAAAAAAAAAAAAAAAAAGAAGTCAAGCCACCATCGAACATATATTATTAATAAGAAGATAATGAAAGATTAACATCTTGTTTGATTTTAGAAGCAAAATTATACTTTTCCTTTCACAAAAAGTCCTAGTAATCCACTTGATGCAAATCACGTAAAGCACTTAATCCTTGATTATTATTTTTTCTTCCATGCATGCATATGGATGTTTATTTCATTTTTTCCCCCTTGAATAAATTAATTTTAATGCCAAAATATTGGGAGAGTATTAATCACCACGTCATAGTCTAAGTCTCTTTTAATAAATTTTCACAACCCAACACTACACATGTTTTTCATTTTCTTGATAGTTACAATTAACTAAAATGTCTTTTGACTAGGACTGATTAATAGATCGTTTGAGTTAGCTGATTAAAAATAATTGATAAATATTTAAGAGGTTAAAATAATTTTATAAATAAATAATTGTATAATTACATGAAATTGTTAAACTTTATAATAAGTAGTTAGTCATGACTCGTGTATTTGATAAAAGTGTTTTAATAAATACTTATTCTATTGTAATAATGTCTTTAAAGATATTTACTAAATATATAAATTTAAAAGTATTTTTATATTAAGAAAAACAAAGGATGGAAATAAAATAGAGAAATAATTAAAAGTTAGTTTATTATATGAAGAGTATTTTGAAGATTACAAAAGATAATAGGATTAAAATTGTAACTATAAAATCATGAGTCGAAGTAATCGACTTATGACTGATTATAATTTATAAGTATTCGACGAATAAAACCAAAAAAATGATTATAAGCTAATTAGTTTATAAATTTAGCCAAATAGGCTATTGTATCTTATATTTAATAAGTTTAACCGAATTCAATATTTCATATGAAATGTGTATGAAAATTACTCAAAATTTATATAAAAATATTAAATTTGGAATTCATACATAAATATTTTCTTCTTTAGAAAAAGTAATTACTCCAATAGAAACAAAAATAGGGCGGTGGAGAATTACACAATACTGACTCATCATTAATGTTTATATTCTTTGTTTCAACTTCATGACATTGATGACTCAATTAAAGTTTATTTTATTTTATTTGCAATATTTCCCTTCACTATAATTATTTTTTATAGTATTTTCTTTAACTTATTTTTGAAGAAAGCATCATTAGACTACTCCATGAGGAGTTAATTACTTAATTAATGGCATATAATAACTTTGAGAAAATTTTCAACTACAAGATCCCCTCTTATAGATATTCCACAATGTCCTGGCTATTCAAGAATTGAGAAGTAAATGCTTAATTATCGATTTGTTTTTTGGAAGAATATATTTTTTCGAAAATCCTACAAGATTTGTTCGTTTTTTTATACCAACAAATTAAATTAGTTGTGGATTATATTTAAAAAGATATATATTAATAGATTTTGCATTCCAATAATTAAGCCATAAACCAGTGTTTTAAGTTTCAAAATGCAATGATATAGTCCACTTACCTAATTAAAGTCCATGGACAATTAGTGTAGTCATTTTCCTATTATCCCACTCCCAAATCTAATAATTATAATATTTCGTTTACATTATTTGAACTTCATTTACAATTTTTTAATCTTTTTTTTTCCTAATTGTTCTCCTCCGTTTTAGTTATGTGAGAATTTATATGTCAATTATTCCACATTTTATTACATAAAATAATATATAATTTAACTTATACACGTTTTAGTTATGCGAATTTCAAATTGTAAATTAGATACTATATTTATTTTTAATGTACCTCCTAACCAACTATCAATGGACAATCGTATACCAAACAACCCTTGATGTTATAAAAGTAACGCAATTTTTTCCATCCCTTGTTAACATTTTCATTTTAATCAAAATGACATGTCGATTTACCACATCAGTCCTTCTTTCATCACTATCCATAGTCATCAACATAAATTTTTTATGTATATATATATAGATTGATAATATAACGGAGGATAATATTAATTAAATCTCTTGTAAGAGTAAATGAGGAGACATGCCATTTTGATGATGTAATGTTTAAAGTCATGCTATTTATAGAAACATGCTCTCTATACTGACATAGATTATGATTTAAAGTCATGCTATATATTGAAACATGCTCTTTATACTGACATAGATTGTGCTGCAGTGGTGAAATTGCCCCGCCCTTAATCAGAAGTTTTAGGTTCGAATTCTGAGTATGAAGAAAATTACGTTGGTAGCGCCACTCTCGAATGGGTCCTGCAGTGTGTGATCTGAATTTAATCAAAACTCCAATGCGAATTTCGAACACCGAAAAGAAATATTTTTAAAAAAAAAAAAAGAAATATGCTCTCTCTCTCTTTATCACACAATCACACACACAAGCACAATAAAATCTTATATCTTTGTCAAATTATTTAACTTAAAACTTATTTTCTATAAAATAATTTTTTTAGTTTGGTGTGCTTTCCTCAGCTATTAACCTAGTATTATTTGGAGCTTATGCAAAACTTGATACTATTTGATTTTTAATGTGGCATCCAGAATCTAAGTACTAATATGACAAACCATTTTGGAAGGGCTAAATAAATGACATGGAATTCACTATATGATAATTATATAATTAACATAATAACCACTTCGATCTATTATATTTTGCTCAATAATTAGATTGGTGGGATGAATTTTATATTATATTATAATTAACATGATTGATTTTTAAATTTTGATACCCAATAAATTATGACATTGCACCTACCACATTCATTCAACTAATCTTGTGAAAAATGTCATACGAAATCCTATCTAAAAATCATTATGTTTATACATGAAAAAAACAAACATATTTGGATATTTTGAGGATATAAATATTTTTGGGCAATAATTTTTTTAATTAATTATATTTTTCTAATTCAATAACATCATACATTTGCAATTCAAAATTCTACATCTGAAATTTCATAACATTGTTATGGAGCTTTAATTGTGAAATTTGAAACTCCATGACAGAGGTTATTTTTCAAAACAGATTCGAAAAGTTGTCACTTGTCAGTAGGAACTAGTATAGGTCATTTGAAAAAAAATCGTACGAATATAGCCTAAAATAATTAATATCACATCATGTTAAGAGTATTTTTTATATTGATTTAGCCAAACAAAAGATATTTATATAAAACTTTTCTAATTCAATAACATCATATAATATATTTGCAATTAAAGTATTTATAAGAATTCAAAGGTTTTTAATTTCATGATGTTTGCTTGGTTTGGGAACTTGACATGTTTTGCTTATTCATAATGGCAACATTGATAATTGTAGTGTTTGTTGACAATAAATAGTGCACAATTTTAAATCATTATTCATGTTTTTCAAATGTTAATTTTTAATGATTTTTTCTAACAAGCATGTTGCTAAGATGGATTTTATCAAGTGTAATTTTTATCGATTGTGTTGCTTTGGGATAATTATTGTGTAAAAATAATAATTCTATTACAATTTATGAGGTTTTAAAGTTACCGCAAATGTTAGATGACAGTATAATAATATATTATTACATACTAATAATAATATAAAAATATTTAAACAACCAAATCTGATAAAAGACAATTATGAGTAATTCTATCATAATAGTAAATTGAAATTGACAATGGCAGGACACAATTACCAAAGAAATTACTAATCACCTCTTCTTATTATTGCATTATGGCCTTGTTTTTATTTTTGGTAATATAATAAAAGAATAGAAAATATTTTATTTCAAAAAAAATAAAGAAAGAGACCTACCATCTTATTATTGCAATTATGGCCTTTTTATTTTTATTTTTGGTAGGACATTATGACCTTAAAAAGGTTATATAGTTAATTTAGTTTAGGACAAATCTTAACATTCACAAATCACAACCTTTTAAACCATAATTACGTGTTTTAAAAAAGGTTTTACCACTTGTCCAGATCTAGAAAGTAAAAAGATTTTGCAGAATATAATAATAATACCATAAATTAGCATCTAATATTATTAAAAAATAATAATAAAAGAGGAAAAAATAAATATCTTTCTCCCTTTCAATAAAAGAATCTCCAGCCCCTAAAGTAGAAAAATCCCAACTTTTCTGTCCCCACAAGAAGCTGCTGATACATTTTTGGATAAGTCACTTTCTAATTTTTTTCGGTCTCAATTTATATGACATAGTTTAAACATCGAAAGTCAAATTACGACTCTCAAAGAATCATGTCAATATGAATTAGGACAGAGCAAGTATATATTATTTTCGTCTTAAGTTTTAGTGTCTTAATTTAATTAAACATAAAATTTAAGAAAAAAATTATAAACTTTTATACCTAATGGTCTTAAATTTCTGAAATAAAAAAATTGTATAGTTCTCTTATAAACTTGTTACTTAAAATATAGAAATTAAAAAAACTTACTAAATATAAAAAACACTCTGTTTTTAAAATTGATTAAAATATAAAATAAGTCACTTAAATTGAGACAGAAGAACAAAGTATATGAATGTTATATAAAATAACTAGACATAGTACATAAATATATCCTTTAACTTGACCTCAACTTACATTTATTCCCTCTAATTTTGGGTGTGCACGAGTAGACACATTCATCATACGTAACGTCCTATATGATAATTTTATGTCCTACATGACATCTTGTATATATTATGCCACACAAAATGTATGTATTTATTTGTTTAATTTTATATAAATTTAAATATCTTTTTATACACATTCAAAATTAAAATGCATAATGTTAGTAAGCCGATTAAAAGGACATATTTATGTGAGTGGCAAAAGAAGGCGGCAAAAAGAGAGGAAAACAACAAGAGGCTTCTTCCTCTCTTTTCTCACACAAAAAAAACTAAACTTTCCTTGTGTGGATATTGGGTTTTGGCTTTGCATATACACACAAAAATATACTATTACAAAGTCCAAAAACACCATTATTATAAAAATTTTGTTACTAGTGCTCAACTATATTATATATAAAAAACATTTATGTTTTCCAAAATATTTCAAGAGCAAGAAATCTCTTCCCTCCATTGAGAGAGTTCCTTTTACACAAGAAACAGAACAATAAATACAAAGAATATATAAACTCATTCAATCAATTTTTGTGATACTTACAAAGATGTTTTCTGTTTTATGCATTCTCTTGTTTTGTTTGTTAATCTCTTTTTTCCCACAAATTATAGTTTCCTTTAATCTCACACTTCCTCATCAACATCCTTACCCTGAAGCTGTGGTTCAAGAAGTACAAAGGTGATTCTAACTTTATGCTTAACATTACCTCATATTCTTAGTATTTTTTGCTCATATGAGCATCTCTATGTCTTTACTCGAATCAAGAGTCTATCAGAAATAACTTTTCTACCCTACATAGGTAGAAGTAAGGTCTACGTACATTTTATTGACTTCACTGGTTGAATTACACTGAATATATTATTGTTGTTTGGCTATCTCTAATTTTTTTACAAGAAAATCCAATCTGAGCTTTTCTTTTGGTTTCTCTTGAGGTGTTCGATGTCCGTTTTAGGACTCAAATTAATCCGATTTTGTATCAGGAAGTCTCACATTGGAGGTAAAACATAGTGTAGCAAAGATAGCTCAACAATCAGAACTCGAATTTGAAATTTCTGATTAAGAATGAAAGAGTACTTACCACATTGACGATAACTCCATCTTGAGTTTTGATTCTTTCCTGCTACAATGTCTTCAAATAGTTAATTTTTTTTCCCAATAAATCCCCAATTTTTTCTTATGTTACTTTATATATCAATACCTGAGCTCCAGTTTTGCTTGCATTCTTCATTGACGCTCGCCAAATGTATCACTCATCTTCTCGCATATGTTGGTTGAGCTTAAAATTGTCACATATGCATAACCATTCTAGTGCTACTCTCTCCCAAACATACCATATTTTACTGTTAAGATGAAATTCGATGCGTTAGTGCTAGTACAAATACATGCTAAATATATTTTTTCTTTGTTTACAGGAAGGTGAACGAATCGATATCCAGAAGGCAACTATGGAACACCACCATGAATGCCATAACTACCCAATGTGAAACCGGAAATCCAATAGACGATTGCTGGCGCTGCGATCCAAATTGGTCGAAAAACCGGCAGCGCTTAGCCGATTGCGCCATCGGCTTCGGCCAGAACGCAATCGGAGGTAAAAACGGCAAATACTACGTCGTTTCCGATTCCTCCGATCTCGACACCGTAAATCCAACTCCGGGAACACTCCGGCACGCCGTAATCCAGGATGAACCACTCTGGATCATCTTCGCCGGCGATATGTTCATAAAATTGAAACACGAACTCATCGTTAACAGTTACAAAACAATCGACGGCCGTGGAGCGAAAGTTCACATCACCGGCAACGGATGTATAACGTTGCAGTATATTAGCAATGTGATTATACACAATATTCATATTTACAATTGTTTACCGTCGGGGAATACTGATATTCGGTCGACGCCGACGCACGTCGGTCACCGGGGTAGATCCGACGGCGACGGGATCTCGATATTTGCGTCACGGAATATATGGATTGATCATTGTGCTTTATCGCATTGTACTGATGGCTTAATTGATGCTATTATGGGGTCCACTGGTATAACGATCTCTAATAGCTATTTCAGTCACCATGATGAAGTTATGCTGCTGGGACATGATGATAAGTACTTGCCTGATGCTGGAATGCAGGTTAGATGAATTTTCATTACCTCCGTCAATATTGTTCGTACTTTTCAAAAATATTGTTATAGCATGACTGGATCCTTCAAAAATATTCTACTTATGAAGGTTCCGACTTACATCAATCGATATTTTCTTAAAAAGTTTGAACAATGTAGTTGTTCATTGTACTTTGAGGTTATTCATATTCTTGTAATGAAGTTTCAAAATAAAATGAGTGAACTTCACCTGTCAAAATTAAGATTTTAAAGTTTAACAATGCTGGATTATAGTGATTTTGAGTTATTTCGGTTCTAAACTTTCAAAAAGAATGACCTATCTCTTTTTTTTCGGTCATTTTCACAAAAATGACCTCTTTCTTTTTTCGACAACACTTTAATTTACATGTTTAAGTTTGGTACATTTACTTTCTAACCATAAAATTGAAAAATCTTCTTTATTTTTTTTTAAAACTCCGTATCAAATTAATCTTAGTCATTCTTTTTTAAACTAAAGAAGTAGCTTATACATATCAAAATGATTTTTTTAAGACAAATACGATTGAACTCGTACTTTTTACTCTACCTCTGAATTTATTTATCCATCTGCTTTTGACTATGGTTTATATTTAACATTCGTTTATACTTCAATCCAAGTTAGAATAAAATTAAGATATTTCATATAATATAGTTTTTTGTCCTCATATTAAATTTTTGGGTTTTAATGTGTAATTTTGTGAATAAAATAGGTGACAATAGCATTCAATCATTTTGGAGTAGGGCTAGTACAAAGAATGCCAAGATGTAGAAGAGGATATATACATGTAGTCAACAATGATTTTACTGAATGGCAAATGTATGCAATTGGAGGAAGTGCTAATCCTACTATTAATAGTCAAGGCAATCGATATACTGCGCCAGTCGATGCAAATGCTAAAGAGGTATTTTCTCTTCTCTTGTCTTTTTTAAATATTTATATTCAAAATTTACTGATTTAATTAATCCGAGTAATTGACTAGTAAATTCATTGATCCAATACAACACCCTCTATTACGAGGGTCTTTGTTTTATTAAAAGTGTGAAGAAATTTCAATCATTGTAGCACAGAAAAATAGAAGATATGCATAAAAGATAACAAGTTCAGTTATCTAAATCTTAAATGTCATCAAAATGTGGTGTAGTGGTACCTCGTCTTTAATCAGAAATTTTGGGTTTGAGCGTGCTGCTCTGTTCTGCAACGTGCGATTTGAATTTAATCGAACCCAGATTGGGATACCAAAAAAGAAAAGAAGTTTAAATGTCATATTCATGTTTTTTTTTTTTCAACTTCAAAAATAAGACCTCCCTAACTAGAGAACACATGTTTTTTCTATTTTACTGTGGAAAAATTGACCCTTTTTGTAGGGACCATATTTCAATTTCCAAATTCCTATTAGAGAAAAAAAAACATAATACTCTTAATTGATGATTAAGTATTAACAAGAGTGTTTTGCAAAATGCATAAATTACCCATAAAATTAACAAGAATGTTTTGTCTGTTTAATAGGTGACAAAGCGCGTGGAGACAGACGAGAGGGAGTGGAGTGGGTGGAACTGGAGAACAGATGGAGACGTAATGGTAAATGGAGCATTTTTTGTGCCATCAGGTGAAGAAGGACTTAGTAACCAATACGCGAAAGCCTCGAGCGTGGAGCCCAAATCCGCTGCTATTATTGATCAACTTACTCTTAATGCCGGTGTTTTTGGTGCCCCAAGGTACACCCCGCACCTCCCACATTTCTTATATATTGACATTTTTACCCCTAGTGTCTAAATAATTTCTTAATTTTAAGATACTTAAAACTTGATAATTAGAAATTACATGAAAAAAGATTGACTAAAAAGTCTAACGGTTAATGAAATAGATGAAAAAATTAGAGGAGATGTAAACATAAAAAAAAATGTTAAGTGACTTTTTCTTATTTGTTTAAGCTATAGAGGATAAAGTTGTCTGATATCTTATTGTGATTCTCTGAACAAATCTAACATCGACAAGTTTTTTAAGTGTCTAAGTTTTGTATTAAGGAAATAAAACTTAGACACTTGACGTATTTTATTGTTGTGCAGATCTAAGACCGAAGAGAATAATACCACTAGAGTATATGATTGTGTGGCGACAGTGGAATAAAATTAAGGAACCCACTATTTTCTTGTTTTAATTTTTTTTGTTTACTATATTTTTTAAATCTCGAAAAATACATTTTCTTGTTTCTTTCTTATTTCGCAGTGAGGGCGTTGATCGAATAGAAGATAGTGTGGATTCGTTAAAGGCTAAAGAATATACTCTCTCCATTTCGATTTTTTTGCTTTACTTTCTTTTTTCATCCGTTTTAAAAAAATAAGCTCTTCTTTTTTTGATAATTTTTAGGTTTAACTTTTTACATGCAATGTTAGATCATAGGATTAAAACATTTTGATACATTTTACATATGTTAGTTTTGAAATTACAAAGTTTTGAAAGTTTTTTTAAAAAAAAATTCATGTCAAATTAATTTTGAAAAGCAAATCGGAACGGAGAGTATATTTAATTTAATTTTACTTTAGTAGAAAGGTTAGAATAAGTAGAAAGGTATATATGATACATGGATCCACGTGATAATACGTGCATTGAGAATCTTAATAGAGCCTTATGTACTCTTTGAGTTGTCTTTTAATATAGTTGAGTCCACATAGATTTAAGTAACGTCACTTTGTTTTTCCTTATTTAGTATGTGGTTATCTCGTATTGAAATCGATTAAATCTGAAATTACGTGAAGAAATTTATATTGAGTATCTTTATTTAGTAGATTTAAACTTAAGATCTTTAGTTAAAAATGAAGAAAACTCCATTCAAAAGGCTTGAACCTATGAAAACCTTTTATTAAGAATTATAATATTTATCACTCTATTGCAATTTATCGATAAGTAAAGTTACCTTTAGTAATATTATATTATATGCATAATATTTGAGAATTTAAAAGGTGATGGAGATGTCACTGCTCAAGAAAGGGGTCCATTTTTTCTTGTATTTGATCAACTCGTGGACCTAGTCACTTTTAACGTCACCTAACCTTACATAAAGTGTTATGAATCTAGTATTTTTTTTTTTCCGTGATTTTCGAATTAACTTTCATTCAACTCAACTAAATTTATAGGTGTTTACTATGTCCCATCGGTAACTTTGTCTCTCTTGACTTAGACAGATAATAAAAAATCATTTGGTATTTTTACTTTAACTAGAAGTCAATCTTAAAATTTCATAGTTCTCAATCACTTCATCAATCACTATTACATCAACAAATTTCTAACAACATAAAGAGCTCAAGTCTAGAATCTTTATATTTTATTTATGTATCTAATCTAGTACTAAACTACTAATAATTATAATAAAATTTAGGGAAGGGCAAAAAGGGAAGATTAGGTCATGTGAGGTTATTTAATAAGAGTGTGTGAGAGATGTGAAGTTAGATTCTCTGGGTTCATGCATTCCAGCCCATGCAAAAAAGTGGGCCCAAAATGTACTTTTTTATTAAAGAATTTGGACCCCACATTTGATATTAATTGGGCTTTTTGGACTAAAGATAAAGGTAGGGCCCATATGGCCTAGTTGCTCAATTTGGTATTAAAGATTTAGTGGAAAAAATGCAAGTACTAGTACATATTAGACTCACTCCTCTTGAGTGCGTCGAAAACAATCTCTCTATCTCATAAAGAAAAGGGATAAACTCTCATTTAGTAATAGATTTTAATGTTTAAAATTATAAACTTTAATTTTTGAAGTTATGATTTTTAAAATTTAAAGTTGTGTTGATCGTGAAATTTTATACGTCGAAGTCCCAAAAGTTGATCTAGTGAATTTTCTTAAAGACAACTTTTTAAAGTATCATTCAAAATCTATGCCAAATAGATTTTTGAAGACAATTTTTCGAAACCTTATTCAAAATCTATAGTCAAATGCTGGTAAAATATGTGTACGTTATTCTTTTCGGACCTCACTTATGAAATTAGGTTAGGAATGTTGTTGTTGTACTTACACCAATATTAACAAATATGTTCTTTAGTAAATAAACAATTTCCTCCTTAGACTCTTAGAAAATGTCATGTCAAAAAGACCTTTTCAGTTCTCTAACCTATTAGAATCATTTAATTAATATATTTAAATAAATAAAAACCCAAAAAAAAAGAAAAAGAATAAGCAAAAAATTACTCACCCTCTCATATTTCTTAAAATAAATTTTAAATGTGTCATTATCAAGAAAAATTAGACCCATAATGGGACATCTACTATTTGCCCACATGCATTTTTTCCAACAAACTATTATAGTTTTTATTGCAAAATTTAAAAAAAAAGCTATCATTTTAGGTATGTCTCTCTTAGTCTCTTTGTATAACAAAATTATTGAATGGTATTAGAAAAGAAAAAATAAAGGGGTGGGGGGGATTGAAAATTTAAATTTATTCAATATTTTATACGAAAGATATTGTGCTTTTGAAATTATAAATTTATTCTTAAATTGGTGGAGCTTAGTTCAAGTGGCAATGATTGAGAGACTCGTGATTTAGGTCACATATTTGAATCTTGCATCATGCAAATTAAGCACGGTATTTAGGTGGAGAAGAAATAATGATTCGATCTCAGATTAGATTGGAAAATTTGATTAAAATATTCTAAATAATTATAAAAAAAGGGATAGAGATACTTTATTATATACGAGAAACTCATGAAAAAATGAAAAGACAGAGTTATTATCTGTGGATTTCGAAGGGTGCATTTGATCCTTAGGTACAAAATACTCAAAACTTAAATTCATTTATATATATGTTAAATCATTAGCAACTCATTCTTTCACATCTATATATCTATATTTCATATCGAAATTATTAAGATTCAATCTCTAAGGGTATATTTCATTATTTTTTTTTTATAAAAAAACAGGGATAAAAGTATTAGTATATCCTATGGAGGAGGGACCACCACCGGAGCTAGCGGGAGCGGGTCCACCGGCGCCGGCGATGATAGTGATTTTTTTGGAATGATGTTTGGGAGCAGCGCACCACAAAAATTATCAACCACTTATACCATCTTATTATCTCATTTAATTATTTTATTTTTGTACACCAACCAATTATTTTTAATCTTACTATAGCATATACTTATATTGTTATATTTATTCAAGAAAGAATCAAAAGATATAAGAAAATATATTGCAACTTGATAATCTCAAGGGTCCCAATTTTTCTTTGTATATAATAAATTGATTGATAGGAATGTCAAAGAGAGGAATTTATGGGTTGTTAACTACTGGATGTCACCACTTTGTTTTCACTTATTTTTTTAATTTATTTTCTTCTTGTGGGGGTGCTTGAGTATGACTTGGAATTGGTGGCTATTGGAATTTTTTGACTTTCTGTGTTAAATGATGATGAATTAAAGTGTTGAAAATTGTATTATTAAATTTTAGAAAGATAAAAGAGTATGGTTGGCCAAAGGTTCCTTCTTTTCGGATCATACATCAGTTTCAGAGCCTATTATGGCTTTTTAGCCTTTTTCAATTAAACCAAACACTTTGATACGATGTGTTCTTTTGTTTTCTACGCCTTAAAATCTCCATGTGCGAGTGATTTGAGGAATTCTAAACATCCTTTTCACTTAATAATAATTCAACATTTCAAGTTTAATAATGCAAAATAGCATTTTACTTGTGGCTCCACGATCAACAACATACTCAATGTATTCCCATATAATGCGGCTGGAAGAGATAGAATGTGTACACAAATCTTACCTCGTACACAAATATACGTAGACATCACATCCAAGGAACTCCCATGCATGAAGACACCCCAAGAATAAGTATCAAACAGAAGTAAATAACACAACTGGAGGAGAAATGTAATTTGGCCAAACACAATCCATGCCAAAGGCTACATGTTAAAGTCATCGCGAAAGCAAACACCGCGACAATCGAAATTGAAAACGAAGAGTCTTATCAAACATCCAACAGTCCAAAAGTTTTATGTCCTGCAATTCAAGAGTAATAACTTACGATACATCTAAGCATCCCCCAAGACCTAGTCCGTCATTTGTTCTTTTTACAAACCATAATTACATGGATGGCCCAATCGACCCTCCATAGCAAAATAACCTGCATAAATTAAGGACAAAATTATTACTATAATGTTCAACAAGGATGGTTGGTGGAAATGGGAGCAGCAAACTGGCAAATACAAAATGACCTGTACATTAAACATTTTAGCCAGTTTCAAATTAAACAGATCAATTTGGAAGAGCATAACAGGAGTCGGTTTAGAATCAAAATATTTAACATAACAATCTCAACCGAGCAAGTAAATTAAAGCATTGTATAGCGATAGTTAATGAGGTTTCAAATAGTCCATCTTTTAATGTAAAAACGATGAGATTGTCATCCCAAATATCTGCAAGTAAAATCTGTGCATCATATAGGGCGAAGATATAGATTATAAAGACATAAATAAGAAGAATATCAACCAAGTTTATGTACATATAATTACCGTCCAAAGCTGTCACCAGCCTCCCTGGCTGCCAGAGCTGTTTCCTTTGCCCCAAGAGCTGGTTGATTTACCCCATGCATCACTCGGTCCGTCGCTTGTTTCTTTTGGTTTGTTCACATCGTCGGTGTTGGATTTGTTTGCAGTCCAAGCTGTGCTCGCGTTTCCTGAACCAGTTCCCTGGTTCCAACTTGTTCCCTTGTCATTCTGAACCTCCTTTTCACTAACAGTTGTCTGCTGACCCCACCCTGATGATGTACCTCCCGTAGTAGCAGTAGATGTTTTCCAACTATTTCCTTCAGTCTTCCAACTGCCACCACTTCCAGTCGCATTCTTTTCGGAGTCGAATCCTTTCTTCCATCCACCATCATCAGCATTACCTCCTGTAGTAGTAGTAGTAGTTGATGCTTTCCAACTATTTCCTTGACTATTCCAACTGGTGGTACTAGCACCACTTCCACTCACATTCTTTTCAGAGTCGAATCCTTTCTTCCATCCACCATCACCAGCATTACCTGTACTATCAGCACTCTTCCAGCTGCCTTTGTTATTGTTATCTTGGCTCCAACTGCCCTTATTAGATTTCCATCCCTCAGCATCACTGCCAGAGCCTTTGCTCCAACTGTAGGGTTTATCTTCCTGCGAATCATTTCTATTCTGCCATTCACCACTTTCATCCCTCCTTCCACGCCCTCTACCACGAAATCCTCCCCCATCTGATCCTCTACCTCTAAAACCTCCTCTGTCCCCTCTACCTCGAAAACCTCCCCGACCTCCAAAGCCGCCACCATCTGAATCACCCCTACCTCCAAAGCCACCACCATCTGAACCACCCCTACCTCCATATCCACCCCTATCTGATCTACCACGGCCTCCCCTCCAACTACCACCTCTTCCCCAGTCACTGTAAGAATCAGACTGCTGGTTGTTGCCACCGAAGCCACTTCCAGAATTCCAGTTACTTTTGCTGCTCCAAGAATCTTGAGTTCCACCCGCATCATTAGTTCCACTCTTCCACGAATTACTTTGACCCCATCCGGTAGATGAACCTCCATCAGAAGTCTCTTTCCATAGATCATTTTGATTTTTTCCATTTCCATCTTGTTCGACTGCAGATTTACTATTCCATGCAGAACTGTTACCTTCTGACGCTTTCTGGGTAATCTTGTTGTCCCAACCAGCGGCTCCACCCACTTCACCAGATTTTTTGTCCCAATCAGACTGGTTTCCACCAGAACCTCCTACCTCCGTTGTGGCTGAATTTTTATTCCAACTAGAAGACCATCCATCATTTGATGGTTTGGAAGCAGTCCAACCACCAGTGCTCTGGAAATCAGACGATTGATTACCAGGACCACTGGTGTCTTCATTAATATTTTTACCATGTTCCTGTGAATTACTCCAACTAGACTGGTTACCCTTAAATGCTACATTATTAGAATTATTATTATTATTATCTTCACCATCAGTAGTCCAGCTACTAGACCGTCCTTGATTAAAGGATCTTCCTCTACCACTTTGATCTCGACCTCCTCGCCAACCACCTCGTCCTCTCCTACCACCTGATCCACGACTTCCATCACCACCACTATTCCCACTCTCACCTTCTTTCCAACCCCCTGCAGCTTCTTTACCCCAAGAAGATCCACCATCCTGTTTGCCCCAAGTAGATCTGGTATCTTCTCCCCCACCAGATCCAGCTTCCTTCTTATTCCAAGTAGATCCACCACTTCCTTTGTCCCAAGAAGTACCTCCAGCTGGCTTGGAGAAAGATCCATCATCCTTTTTGTTCCAAGAAGAACCATCATCCTGCTTGCTCCAAGAGGTTTTGCTGTCATCAGCCTTGCTCCAACTAGATCCACCATCTTGTTTTTCCCCGACAGTCTCTGCATTTGCATCAGATTGCTTACCCCAAGAAGATCCACCGTTGCTTTTATTCCAAGAAGATCCTGAACCCTGCTGGTTAAAAGAGGTTTTGCTGTCTGGCTTACTCCAGCTAGATCCACCATCTTGCTTTTTCCAGTCATTATCTGCCTTTGCATCAGATTGCTTACCCCCCCAAGAAGATCCACCTTCACCTTCACTCTTCTTCCAAGAAGATCCAGCATCCTGCTGGCTCCACGAGGTTTTGCTATCTGTCTTATTTGATCCACCATCTTGCTTTTTCCATCCAGTTTCAGCATTTGCATCTGATTGCTGACCCCAAGAAGATCCACCCGCTTGCTTACTTGACGACGATCCACCATCACTTTTATTCCAAGAAGATCCGGCACCCTGCTGACTCCACGAGGTTTTGCTATCTGTCTTGTCCAATCCACCATCTTGTTTTTTCCAGTCAGTCTCTGCATTTGCATCAGATTGCTTACCCCAAGAAGATCCACCGTCCTGCTTGCCCCATGAGGTTTTGCCAGAATCATCATTATTCCCTTGTTTTTGCACAGAACTGCCCCAGGAATTATCTGTAACCTTCTCGGTGCTCTCTTGATGTGATTCAACCTTTTTGCCCCAGCCATCAGACGCACCACTAGTGGCACCAGCAGCAGAAGTAGCTTTCACCCAACCATCATCTTGCCCAGAGTCAGCAACAGTTCTATCACTACCTCCAGATGCACCCCATGATGCATTCCCAGTGTTACCCTCGGTGGCTGTAGCCCCTTGAACCATCCAATCTGCCAGAAAGATAAAAGAAATAGCTGGTAAATGCATACACAATAAGTTAGAAACCTCAATAAATTTGTTAACTAGGCTGAATCTCATCAACTGCACTACTCGACGCTAACCATTCAATAGTGCAGTAGATAGGTACTGTTCTAAATACAGAGTAAGTGCAACAAAGTGAAGAAAAGGATGAAAGTACAGATTCTATACTTGTCAAAGGAGAAATATGGATCTACTGAAAATTTGACATTAAATAACAATAGAGAAGAAAACTGAAAGCTAAACAAAATATAAGGCAAAAGAAGCCTCTGCAGTCAGATACATCCATGTAGAAGGGTATGTTCAAAAGCAGTAATAAATTTTGCATGCAGAAGAAGGTTATAATTGCCAGACATGAGTAGAACAGTTTGTCCTGTAAACCTGTCACAGGACCTCATGGAGTGGACTTGTTGAAGAGCATCTGAAAACTCAGAGACGATTACTTTAAACTATACACTTCTTAATGGGTAGTGGCATGAACAGATTAATTTTGGGCAGGAGATACCCATCCCAATATAATTTGGAAGTAAATGCTAAAGCAAGGCACAACATCACAAAGATGACAGGGATTATCTTTTAGGAGAAACTGTGAAGACTGGGAAATTAGGGGAGTCGCTAAGCTGCTGGAAAATCAGGAGGGAACAGAACATAAAAATGATGGGAAGTACACTGTCAAGTATGGGTACAGAACTTTGTGCAACATGCAGAGTACTGTTACACAGTGACCTTAGAAGATACTCTGGAAGCCAAAGCACTAGTTAAGGTGAGTAGTTCTTGTTGGATAACTGCAAATGAAGCGTGTTTGACACAAACAGAACTACAAAGGGTGGGAATGGTGTTGTGCAGCAGAGGTTCCATGTGTGAGGAAAAGGCACACTGCCAGAAAACTGTGGTGCATGATTTTCAGCTTATACAGTCTAAAATGGGCAATGCCATCGATATGCAACGAACTGCTATGTTGCAGGAAGGAAGAGAATGCATAACATAGGAAGACATGGATGACCATCCCTGCATGCATTTTTTTGGACTAGTTGGGTGGAAAAGGAACAGAAGATGCTTTGAAGTCTTAGTTAACTCAACACACAAACTTAGGTATTCATGCTTATATCTTTTGGCTTTTGGTATAGGATGACAGATGTATGATGTTCCAACTCATTACTTGAATTCCTCTGCTCACTAGGCTTTTGTTTTTGTATGTAACTGCACCTATTTGGTGCTTTTACTCTGAAATAAAAAGTACTACTCCCTCTGCCCCAATTTATGTGGCACACTTTCCTTTTTAGTCCATCCCAGGAAAAATGTCACCTTTCTTTATTTGGCAATTATTTAATGGCACCATCCTTGCCCTTATTGGGTCCCACTTAACACTTTATTGTGAAGAAAAGTCAAAACTAAAAGTAAGCACTAAAGTGACTTTACTAAGGGCAATCTGGTAAATATAACAAAGTCTTCCCTTATTGTTTAAACTTCATTTCCGGTCAAACGGCGCCACATAAATTGGGATGGAGGGAGTACTACTCATTGAAGAAAAGGAGCAAAATGCTCTTCTTACCGTCAGAACCATCCTGTGTTCCAAGCAGGTCAAAAGGTTTTGATGAATCACCATCAACCCTATAGTGATAAGTAAAGTGTTAAAAGAAATCAAAATGTCAAAAAGTAATTGAAAGTTTCTCCTTGAATTTGTTCAGGTAAAGAAATTGTACCCAAGAGATACGACGGAACTCTTTGCATGAACTTCCGCAAGATGTTCAGATTTGACTACAAAGACAGACTGTTTTTAGTGACAATTTCCCATATAACATTAGAAGTCAAAGCAAGGAAATGTATGAACCTGTAAGAATTTTTTGCTGGGAATCAAGCTTTACTGTAACATCAGAACGTCGTATGGCTATTACACGACAAAGATATCCCTTCAAAGGCCCCACTCGGATTCTCAGTGACTGCCCAACTGAAAACATTTCATTGTCATCCCCGCGCTTGACTGTAGAGAGAAAAAAAAAACAGAAGTTAAAGGAATCAATATTTTAATTGAAACCAGCAGTGTCTTGATCCAAGGCATCAATTAGAAAAAGAGCAGACTCCTAAAAAACATACAGCTGCTATTATCATCCTTCACTATCCAAGATTTCTCAGGCGAAAGAGGGGATTTAGGGGATGATGAGAAATCTGCTAAACCTGCGGGACCTGGTTCACTTCCCTGGTTAAATAAAATATGCACACAAAATATTAGCACAACAAATATGGATAACATACAAATATGATTAGTTAAAAAAAAACAAATGTACAGACCTTCTCGTTCAATACACCACCACTGCTTGCAATTCTTTCACACATCTGACCTTTGACACAGAGATAACCATTATTATCCTGTTCACTTTGGTCATATAGGAAGACGACACCTCTGTAAATCTGCTTCACAGTTCCTTGTTTATCCTGCATTTATTAATCCCCCATTACATCATTTCAGAAGACTAATGACAAATAAAATGATGTTACTCCATCCCTGAATAACAGTCCACCTTCCCAGGGGATAACCTAGGGGGGCAACAACCTTGGGAACCAAGGTTTCCAAAGCCAGCAGAAGCATTAGTGAATTATTCTCATCTACCTAACCTTTGGTGGGCAGTGGTGGGAGATAGCAAGTCACTGGTGGATTAGATAAGTTGCGCGCGCACAAGTTGACTCAGACACAACCATAATCATCCCAAAAAAAAAAAAGGGTCGAACCTTCAAGGAACCATCCAAAACTCTAACCACATCACCGATTGAAATGACATTAGTTAGCTGGTCTTTCACAGTGAATAGCTTCTTATCAAAAGATGCACGCTTCAATTCACGCAGTTGAATGCTCACTACCACAGGTCTCTCTGATCCATATTTCATGATCTGAGAAATAATCACTTTAAAATAAGATATCATTCACCCAAAGCAAAATAAAGCCGATAGATACGAATATACCTTAAAGCTATCATCTTTCTCCTTGCCAATAACAATGCCAAAATCATTCCTACTGTAATAGCACATACGAACTTTAAGCAAAAACGGCAAATACAGAGGGGGGCAAATTCTAAATTGGTAAACAGTAAGAGACAAAACCTACCCAAAAAATACAAGATCATCTACTTCAAAATTGTTTTCCATACTAGAGCTTGAAGAACTCTCCCCTTTCTCACCTCCTTTCTGACCAACCTTAAAATCATTTGTATTTCTCTTTTTCTTCCGATCACCATAAAGCTGGGTAAGCCAGTCTACATCCTGGGGTTCATCATTACTAGAAGGTTCAAACTTCAGGAGTTCAGCTTCAGTAGGCATTACACCCCAATAGCTCAATGAATCAGTCCCCACTTTTTTGTATAAATAACCATCCTTCAGCATCTTTCCATCAAGAATTTCAAACATTAGGTTTGTATCCCGATCTTTCCGGTACTGGATTAGAGGCCGAAAGTCTCTGCAGTTAAATTACGGCAAAACATCACATACTTGCAACCTATTATATTGGAATAGTAACAAATGGAGTATGGTATTACTCGAGCTCTGTAGAGCTAATTAGTCTTGGTGCTGGAATAACTCCCTTCTTGGCAGCAACTCCTCCACCCTATAAATTTTAAAAACTCAGTTATCTGAGTAAGCTGAAAGTAAAAAATGAAAAGGTATTGAAACATCAATATGCTACATACTTTGAACAGTCTCAAACGAAACAAATGTACAATATTAGAAGTCTATGAATACTCAAGTATAGAGATGTTTTACGATCAACTTAAACCGTGACTAAAAATTAGGAATTGAAATCTCCACCAGTCAAATAAAAACCATAAACCCAGGTGAAAATGTACTTGTAACAATTCCCAGCTAGAGCAAACAACAGTGATAACAACCAATAATTCCCTGCATTTTTGCACCCTCTCATTTGAGACCTTCACATGGACAGCTCTCAGAAGAGCCTGTCTAACTCAAGACAACCTTTCTAAAAGGAAATTCCAGCTAGTATAGATGTTACATGTGCCAGCACAGCTCAGAACCATTCAATCACCAGTCCTTCACTACCCAGTAGCTGCGGGAATGATATGCCTGCATGCATCTTTTGGTGTCTTTGGCAATAGAGGAATCACAATGTTTTGATGACATTTCAACCTTACCCACTTTCTGAAGTCAAAAGCATACTATACCTCTTTAGTTGGAGCAATCTCACCCCTGTACATAATCTTGGCTCCTACCTTAAGACTTTTATCAGTTTACTAACTTTAGCTTAACCCCATATGTTTTAGGTTTTTTTGTTTAGCTCCATGTCCTTAGAAATGCACTGTACAGAAGCTAACATCTGCTTCTTCTGTAATTTTGCATCTCCTTGATGAGACTAATGAAATACCTTACTTCCATCAAAAAGATGTTCAACTCTTGCAAAGAGGAAATCCAAAGCCCTTAAAAATGTATTCTAAGAAGACTAGTCAAATTATAATTTATAGGTGTATTGATGATGATAACCAGCATTTTTTATCAGTGAGGATGATAACCAGCATTTATGTAGCGGACTGCAGACGATATATATAAGCCTAAGCTAAATGAAAGTAGATTAATAAGATGTAAATCTGGATTGCTAAGTGCATAATTAGCTAAAAACTTTTAAGTGCTTAGTCAAAATCAAGCATATATACTAACAGAGCATAGGAGCAAACATTAAAACAAAGAGAAGAGGAAGTACATTACTTTGATCTAAAATCGCAATATAATACAAAAAAATTAGAAGTATCTACATCGTGCAGTGCAGGAAATACTCAAATCAGAACCACCAATTAAGTACAAATGCACAAGACTAACAGCTCCAAGAAGATGTGCATTTCTTAGAAAGTTGAGGTCAAATAACCAAAGCACAATTACCCAGAAAACACGGGCAGCACCGTCCCTCCCTCCCTCCCTAACACAGGGTTTTTTCTCTTCCTTTTACTTCTGTTTCTTTTTGGGATGGGGAAGTGAAGAGAAGAAGGGAGTAGCATGTTATGGGAAGTAGCATGTTATGCATCATATTGAAAGAGTTACACATTAACAAAAACATAAAATAATTCTGAAAATCAAATATAAATTATTACAAATTTGTCAGCAATGGCTTGTAAGTCTACTCTTGGAATCAGCTTCACTGTCACTTTCTTCCGCGAATCATTCACTGCCACAACCTACAGACCACGATGAAGCAGTTAGCAAGCACATAAAAGAAGGTGATTCATTATTGTTGCACTTGAATAATTTCTTAGACAAATAAACTGAGGCCAATAAGCAGCATAAGTCATATTGCATTTAGATGTACAAGAAGAGAGATTAAATCGCAGTAACTGAGGCCAATAAGCAGCATAAGTCATATTGCATTTACATGTACAATAAGAGAGATTAAATAGCAGCCAGCTGATGGAATTAATAGTACCTGTGCTAGATCACCCTTGTATATTCCACTTTTGACACGTGCCCACATGCCCTCAGAAATCCCACAAGACTTCTTCCGGACAGCAATCAAATGAGAAACTTCATTCAGTGGAACAGGTGCCACTCTAGTTGAATATATACTACAAAGGCCTTTACATGCCTACACAAGGAGCTCGGTTTAGTCAGTTTAGAATGTCATTAAAGAATACTTTATCAAAAAAAAAAAAATCAGTAACGAATGCTCAGACTTCCACAGAAGCATCAAGGCCAGTTCAAGACCTAAGAATGTCATGATAAAGAAAAAAAAGAAGTAGGACCTCGTAAACGTCACATTGTTTGTCAGACTCGATATAAATATATCCCTTCATATGATCAAGTGCAAAAGCGGATATTATCTGCAGCTTTGTTCCTAAAGCAAGCAAGTCTATATACTTCTGCATAAGACAGAAAGCTGAGTGCCTTTCTCTTCCAACCTATTGAACAACGCAAATACAAAAATAAAGCAACATAAGCTGTAAAACCAGAATGACAGTAGGAAAGAACTAAATGACAACAATCTGACAAATATGTATGAATGGCTTTTCACTTCGATGTCAATTACTATACCGTGCATTTAACTTTCCATATAGTTGGATCCTTGAGAGAAGGCACAAGTGTCTCCTGCTCAGACTGTCGCTTCCTCTCATCAGTATCTTCTGCATAGGTAACAAAACTAGAACCTGGTTTATAACGCTCCCTTAACATCCGCTCTAGCTCTTCTCCATCCATCTCCTCCTCTTTGATCACTGGGGGTTGGGGTGTTCTCACAGGTTCATTCTTGATTTCAACATTACTTCCAAATTCTTCTTCAAGCAAATCTGTTTTTTACACCAAAGGGAGAACCACATTGATAAGATAAACAAACTCAAAATAGTTCTGGCACAGTGTACCTACCAAAAATAATAGTAACTCACTTCCCCCTTCCCTGATCTCCCTGTGCAAATAAAAAAATGTTAAGCTCAGGTGCCATGCTTATCTTGCCACATTTATTAGGCCTAAACTGCTTATAGTTACTAGAAGGAAGGTAGGTTGGATTATAAGCTCTCTTCTTCTTCTTTTTTGCAACTTAGGCAATGCTGTTATTGTTAGAACAAGAAGCACATGATTCTATCATGTTTTGATTACACTTCTTTTGAGCAGAGGGTCTATTGGAAACAAGACTCTACCCCCACATCCACAAAGGTAGGGGTAAGGTCTACATACATCCTACTCTCCCCAGACCCTACTTGTGGGATTACATCGGGTACGTTGTTGCTGTTGATCAGTAAGAGTTGAATCTATAGAGATAATTAAAAAAAAGTAAAAATCGAGAGGCAGCATTGACCAGCGTACAATTTGAAAATGGATAATCAGAGAGGTGATAAACAACAAGCACCTGTACAGAGAAGATTGGGGTAAATCAAGCTAGCAGCAATGAATATGAGCTGCGTATATGTATGAAGCTTAATATACGAAAGAATAATATATTAATTGTTCTAGGCCAAGAGAATTATGGCACTGGGGAGCTGTTGCTTAAAACACGCTCCTGTTCCCCTTTTATATAAATAATACACACAAAAGATGTCAATCAAAAGAAAACAGATAATCAACCACGCCTTGGACTGTGCATTTTCAAGGAATGTAAAATATAAATAGATTTGTCAAATATAATTTTTTTTCCTTGTACGTACTATGTAGGGTACTGTCTAAACAACAGTCACTGAGAAACAGAAAATGATTTACAATCAAAAATACAAATTAAAAAGGAAAAAAACCAGAATCAGTACAAGACTATGGTTTTGCTTAACATCAGCTTTTACAACCCAAGTTTACTACAGAAAAGTGAATCCCGTTCAAACAAATAACTTCCAAGATCGCATAATGAAATCCTACATGTATTCCTTTTCTCTTTGTTCATTTGCTATTAGGCAACAAAATCAGTAAATTTTAAGCAAGACCTCCATGCTAAATTAATTGGTGAAACCAAACAAAGAATGAACAAAAATATTACACCAATGGGTGCAATTTCAGAATAATTTT
>JAJONR010008526.1:0-42976 GCA_029582245.1 Solanum etuberosum | reverse complement strand
GCATAGATGAAAATATTTGAAACTTTATTTTATATATCTAACAATGACATATATCAAATATAATTCAAAAGTGATTTTGACAATTAAATATATGCAATCTTTTACGGGACAAGATATATATTGTTTTTGATAAAAATTCTAACTTAAAAAAGGTGTTTGAAACAATATCACAACAAGATACAAATTATACAAATTCTAACATATGACTAGTTTATGAAAAGACACAAATTATTATCTTTACTTATTTTAAAGAATAAATTTAATGTTTTATGTATAAATGACTTGCATATCAAAAAAACCTTTATTTTTTTTATGCATAGATGAAAATATTTGAAACTTTATTTTATATATCTAACAATGACATATATCAAATATAATTCAAAAGTGATTTTGACAATTAAATATATGCAATCTTTTACGGGACAAGATATATATTGTTTTTGATAAAAATTCTAACTTAAAAAAGGTGTTTGAAACAATATCACAACAAGATACAAATTATACAAATTCTAACATATGACTAGTTTATGAAAAGACACAAATTATTATCTTTACTTATTTTAAAGAATAAATTTAATGTTTTATGTATAAATGACTTGCATATCAAAAAAACCTTTATTTTTTTTATGCATAGATGAAAATATTTGAAACTTTATTTTATATATCTAACAATGACATATATCAAATATAATTCAAAAGTGATTTTGACAATTAAATATATGCAATTTTTTACGGGGCAAGATAGATAAAAATTCTAACTTAAAAAAGGTGTTTGAAACAATATCACAACAAGATACAAATTATATGAAGCAACATATGTTAATACATACTAAAGTATAAGAAACTATACTACTAATAAGGATACAGGCTAGCCCCCACCGAGAAATGGAAGAATATGGATAATGATCTTCTTTAATGGATTTTTTGTTCATCCCCTTCATGTCTTTTACACTTGACTAGTTTTTAACCTTCTATCCTAGTTTTTGATTATGTACACTCTTATCTATAATTATGTCCATAGTAAAACAGAATTGTATTATGTCATATCTAATCATCTCCTAATTCTTCTTCGACCCACTTTTACCTTTCCCAACTCCCGCTACTGTTAACTTCTCACAACTCCTCATTGTCTTATCCACCACAACTTATGTCACATACATAAATTATCTCAGTCCCATTTCTTTCGTCTTGTCCTTTACCAAGACTATCGTACCATCATAACACTCTAGCTAGCATATTAACAAATGAAAAAAGTTCGTCGCGTATGATACAATCGACGACAATTCTTAATTGCTCTTTCTATTCCTTACCACAAACACACACCTTTGATTCATCTATATTGATGCTAAAGGTTCTATCTTCACCATCAACCCTTAAATAGAGTTAGTAGACCAAGATAAAAACTTTTCCGATAACCATTGAAACAGGAAGCACTAAATACTGTTTTGATCATTATCAAACATAAGATTCAAACCTAGAATCTTCCTACTCTTATTAGTTGTGACAAAACATCCTCTCTTGTTCAGAATGTATATACAAGAAATTTATTATGAAAATTGACATGACACAATCCATGAAGAGTATAATATGCACGACCTTGCTTTTCTTTATTCCCCCCCCAAAACTCTCTTTTCAAAAATTTACGTCCAAAGGCTAGCTAAATTGGAAGTTTAGTGGAAGATATGGAAATAGGGTTAAATAGAGGGACATGAAAAGAAAGAAACTTAAGGAGTAAATCTGGGGATAAATATGTGCTGAAGTGAAGAGCTCCGAAGTAATTTCCTTTCTCTCTCTTGTCGAAACAAAAAGCCTACCTACACCTCCGGAGCTAAATGTCCTAAAACTCTCTGTTGGAACAGAAAACGACAGAGACCATGGCTTCGAAGCTCCAACTTCAGCTCAAGGAGCTCGGATCCAAGCTTGACAACCCTCCTACTAGTAAAGACTCTCTTATCAAACTCTTAAAGGTGCGTTAAGAAATTCCTTAATTCTTCGAAACAAACTTGTTTGAATTCAATTATTCACATTGAATGCACTGCTTCCACTTGTGTTCTGCTTTTTTTGCCTGATGAGTTGAAGCTCATGCAGTCTTGGTTGTTGTTTCAGTTGAATTAGGGTTAGTTGTACAGATTCCTGTTTTTTCCCTTTCCGAAAGTGGGTAAAATTGGATAAAGCTTTCTTTTTTTCCTTTTACATTTTGATATAATGTGAAATTTTGGTCTTTTTAGTTTCTTCATGCGGTTTTATTTACCATTCCTTCATACCATTGTTCATGCCTTTTTGTCTTTCCCACTTCCTCAATTTAGGGAAAATTTCCATTAAGTGAATTAAGAAAATGAAGAATGTGAAGAATCCAACTATAAAGGTTTCGACTTTAGGTTGCAGATGAGCTTCCTTTGCTGAATTAAAGCTTAAATGGGTTACTTTGGCTTCTCCCCCTTTCTTAGGAATATACAAGCGTGTGTATACCCTATGCTGGATGAATAGCTATATATTATGTGGTCAGTTCGCCCAATAGAAACATCATCTATTTTTTTTTGTGTGTAAACAATGATCTCTGTTTAAAGATTGCATGTTTCCTATGCATACGCAGGGCTCTAGGAAGTTTGTATTCCGAAATGCTGGAATTATTTTGTCACCCTGCTATAGTACTTCTAGGATAGACACAGTCCAATGTAGCTTGATTTTAACTTCAAACCAAAATAAGGCATCTTAGTTCATATTAGTCTCACTTTTTTTTTAAGGCAAATTTCGCAATTGACAATTTGAAAAGAATCCAGAGCAACTTCTTCTTTATTTGTTAATTGATTTGTATTTAAAATAAAAATTGGTGATGGGAAACCTTGTGGCTCTTGGCAGTTACACCAAACCATAAACAGAGTGTTTTAGCTGCCTCTAGCAACTTAATGCAGAGAAGAAATGTTATATCATGTTGCTAGTCTCTCAAAATTTCCTGATTTTGGTGCTAGCAATAATTTGAAGTAAAATCCTGTTTGCTTGAGAAGTATCTGGTTTTGACCAAAGCAGCTCTCACTAAATATGTGGAACTCTTCAAAGAAGGATGCATTTAATGGCTACTGTACAAAGAGTTCATCTGGATGAGCTTAGTGTGATGTAAGTTGTAATTTCACGAGGTTCTGATAGAAAATGACCAGCCTTTAACGAGTGCTTTGGTCAGTTGCAGTTAAATCAATCAATCTACTAAGTTTCAATCCTAAACTACTGGGGTCTGCCTTATGAATCCTGTGTATCCATCAATTCATTCCAGCATTAAGTATTTTTTTTATGCCATACCATGTTTTTTCTAAATGTAGAGACTCTCTATAATTCACACTTAACCCTGCATGGATGTACAAGTCTCTTACCGTAATAATTCCTGCAAACACCATTCTAATTTAAGGAATAACATAAAAAGTTTACTCGACTTAAAGTAGGTTGTAATGGTGTATATGTACCCTATCAGTGCAGGGGTGTGTGCTCAATGTTATCTAAAGCTGATAATTACCAAATCTGTCCTGCAAATTTCAGCGCCTTCTTTGTTCTACTAGGGATCTTCTAAAGCAAAATAGCAAAGAAATGTTGTATATTGGGCATGGTTAATGGTCAATTTGGTCGATATATTTGCTTGGATTGCTTTTTAGAGTAGATCGGCCTCTTTAGTTTTCTGTTTGCTATGGCCTTCTTTGTTATTTCCATCCTGGTGTATGGTGCCCACTTTTGGAGCCTGATTAATCCCGATTCGTGTACGTTCCACTTTGCGAGTAAAGCTTTCCCTACCAGAGGCAGCTATATTTTAAATGCTCGATCCGAAACCTCTGGTTAAGGATGTAGGAGTACATTGGAGATAGTAATTCTGTTTGGTATGTCCTTATTTTCCACTTTTGTGGAAATTGTCTGGCGAAATTATGTTTCTTGATTATTGCGTGCTTATTGATGCATGACTGAGTTGACCAAGTACAACAATCACAATAAGGTGACACTCTTTCTTGATCTTTAAATAATGTGACACTCTTGATTCTTGCAAATCGAAAAAGTAAAGAAATCTCATCTTCCACCATTTTTGTGCCCTTTGAAACCTTCTTAATTTAAACATTTTGTACACTTTGCTTGCTGCTACTTTTCTAGTTATAGGTCTTTTTTAACACCATACTAACGGTTATGCTGCATCAAAATATTACTCTGTTGATGATCTTATCTCAACTTTGAGCTAACTGTAGTTTGACTGTTCTTGTCTTGGTATTCAGTTTCTTGAGAAAGAGTCAATGAGCAAATCAACCTTTTGAGGTTTTGTTTGCTTTTGGGTCTTTCTGGTGTTTTCTTCTTTGGGTCAGTTGCAAGTTGATGTGTGCTTGTAATTGTTGTCCTCGTCTTTTGGTCTCTGTATCTTCTTTTTGGAATCTTGTATTGGGCACTTCTCTTGAGTGCTATTCCTTGTAAACCTCTATGTATCCAGCACATCTTTTCCCTTTTTTTGGGGATGTCCCTGAAGGGACGTATCCAGTTCAGTTTTTAATACGATTTTACTTGGTTTAACTTGTTTTCTTTTTGTACGATTGGCTATGAGGGTTTTACTTGTACTTCTAAAAAGAGATACTGGATAATTGTCTATTGCATATGGGTTTTAAAGAGGAAATTTTCTTTTCTCAAACTGCTTTTGTTACCTCCTGATCGCTTTAAGGTTTGTGTTATCACACACTTGAGATTCAGTTATGTGCTTGACCTTTCCGTTGCAGTAATGTTTGATTGAATCTATTACAAATTTGTGATGTATGATTGAATTTTTCACAAGCAGCAAGGTTCAACATTTCTTTCTGAGTTGGAGCAGTCGCCGCCAAAAGCTATGTTGGAAGCCATGCAGCCCTTACAATCTGCTATAGTTAAACCAGAACTCCTAAAGCATCAAGATAGGGAGGTTAAGCTTCTTGTTGCCACCTGTATCTGTGAGATAACAAGAATTACTGCACCTGAAGCACCGTACAGTGATGATGTTCTAAAGGTAATAATAAGTAATGGTAGAGACTCGATGACATATTTATATGTGCCCTTGATTTTCCCATGGAGCAACTAAAAACCTGTTTTGTGCTTTGATTGAGTCAGGACATCTTCCATTTGATTGTGAGCACTTTCAGCGGCTTAGGTGATATAAATAGTCCATCCTTCGGAAGAAGAGTTGTCATCTTAGAAACTCTAGCAAGGTACAGATCATGTGTTGTAATGCTGGATCTCGAGTGTGATGATCTTATCAATGAAATGTTCCAGACTTTTCTCAATGTTGTCAGGTGAGCTTTATCTTGTATTGAAGGTCCCGTCAGTAAATATTGTGGCAGATATGTCACCTAGTAGTGCTGCTGCATTCTCTTGCCTTTTTGAAGAATTTAGCACTGTGGCTAGAAGTTTTAATTCTTTATTCTGTTTAAAAGAAAATGTCACGAATTTCTCGTCTTTGTTGACATTTAGTATCTCTTTTAGTTAGGTAAGTAGTATTTTTTTCTTGGAGAAGGTAACTTTGTGTATATTGACAAGGACAGTACAAATGTTACTTCCTCAAAAAAATAAATATCATTTACCTAACTAAAAAAAGATACTAAATGTCATCAAAGACCAGAAATTATTGATCCTGGAAAAGCTCATGTTTTCAAGCAGAATTGTAATAAGCAGGGAACATACATTAAAATATGGGACTCTACGAAAGACACCTATTCTTCTATACAAATAGGGATCTCATTGGTGCATCAAAAAGAAAAAAAAAACACAAGATGCTATTTTTGAAATGTACAAAGTCCATTTCAATCTGTCTAAATGTTCCTCTATTTCTCTCTTCTCATACTACCCACATAAGGGTCAAAGGGGCAACCTCCCATGCCTGGTCTTCTTTTCCTGCTTTAAATATCCAGCTTTGCGACTCCTCTCTTCTTTTACCAGGTATCATCCAATGTGATCTGAAACAGTTCAAAACCACCCACCACAGACCTGACGCCACCTTACAATGCAAATGACATTTAGTATCTTTTTGATATGGCAAATAATGTTAATACTGTCATTTAGTCAACTTGGGGCTAATATTCTCCGTGATATGATCATCCATCTCTCCTGATATGTACTCTAATAGCATATGTTTCTTCCACTCTCCTCCAGTTATGAACTCCTTCACTTCAATCATTTCGCCTCCCAATTATGTCACAATTGTTTGATCAACTTCTTCCAGCCACTTTGCTTTGTGAAAGCCATATTGAACTGTTTTTTTGGTGAAGAGCAATGGGTAAAGTTTTTTTTTGGATTTATCCCCATTTCTAAGCTATGTTGCTTGGACTCTTCAAAAATGCCACTGGGTGTCGGATCCTCCAAAAGTAGTGCATTTTTGGAGGATCTGACACTGGTGCAGCTGCATTTTTGGAGAGTCCGAGCAACATAGTTTCTAAGTGTTTCTCAGCCTGTTACATCAACAAAAATAATCTAGTGTGACTGACTAATGTGAGAAAATTGAAGGTAAAACAAGGTAAGTGTTACTGCATATTTAAATGTGGTGTACTTAATTTAGGTATATGATAAAAACATTCATCTTGATGAAGGTATGAAAATATATGTAGTGAAATGGAATTTAATCTCAAAATTTAAAAATTGTAGCTACTGTTGCTCCTGGATTTTTGTTGCTTCGTCTCCCTCCCTAATTCAATAATTTTCTGTCTTGTACACCACGTATGCAGGGATGAGCATCAAGATAGTATTCTGACATCAATGCAAACTATTATGGTTGTTCTCATAGAAGAGAGTGAAGATATCCGGGAGGATCTTTTACATGTCATTTTGTCGGTTCTAGGTCGTCATAAGAAAGTAAGTGTTTGTGTTGCATGATGAAATATCAGCAGAAGTTTTTTTTTTGTTTGGATGCTTTGTCCTGAAGAACTGGGTTTTAAAACTTCCTGTCAGGATGTTTCGATAGCCGGAAGGGGGCTTGCTATGAAGGTGATAGAGCAGTGTTCAGGAAAATTGGAGCCCAGCATAAAGCAGTTTCTTGTATCTTCAATGTCTGGAGACAGCAGGCCAACAACATTTGAAATTGACTACCATGAAGTCATTTATGATATTTACCGTTGTGCTCCGCAGATCTTATCAGGAGTTGTTCCCTACATCACAGGAGAACTACTGGTGCATTAATTTCTTCTTCCCATCTCTGTTATTAGATCATTTTATTTTCTAATGAAAATCATGTTAATCCGTGCTTTAGTTTTCAAATATGTCTTGACAACATATTTTCGATTATTGAAATTTACTTGCCTTTGTTGTTCTATCTTCTTTGCCTGGTTGGACCTTTAATGTAGCTGGTGTAGTTTAATGGAATATAGCCATTAGTTTATTTGCTCTAAGAATATCTGAAGATGTCAGTCTTGAAGTAGTTGATCAACTCAAGATATGTGCCTAGAGTCATTTTATCTTCATTTATATAGGTGATCTTTCTTCCCTTTCTTACTTCTGACGATCTAATGTACAAGCTTGAATGTGACAGACAGATCAGTTGGATGTACGATTAAAAGCTGTGCACTTAGTTGGGGATCTTTTTGCTCTATTGGAATCTGCTATCTCTGAGGCATTTCAACCGATTTTCTTGGAATTTTTGAAGAGACTTACTGATAGAATAGTTGAGGTCAGAATGTCTGTCCTTGAACATGTCAAGGGATGTCTGCTGTCAAATCCATTTAGACAAGAAGCACCTCAGATCATCTGTAAGAATATTGGAAATCCTTCCTTCCTTCCTTCCTTCATTCCTTTATACTTATGCATTTAGTTGGTAATCTAATATAAACATGTTCTAGCTTCCCTCCGGGACCGGCTGTTGGATTATGATGAAAATGTGCGCAAACAAGTTGTTGTCGTGCTTTGTGATGCTGCATGTAATGCCCTTACATCCATGAAGGTCGATACAATTAAGCTGGTAGCAGAGCGGATTCGGGATAAATCTGTATGTAACATGTCTAGTTTTAGGAGTCTAGTCTACTTTGACATCGATAATTAATGCATTCTTACTCCATCTTCTGATAGCTGTATGGTCTTATGTATTTAGCTTCTTGTTAAAAGATACACACTGGAGAGGCTAGCTGATATATACAGAATCTATTGCTTAAACTCTTCCAGTGGCTCAATTAAAGGCGTCGACTATGATTGGATCCCTGGGAGGATTTTAAGATGTTTTTATGACAAAGATTTCAGGTAAGCTGCCTTGAATTGCTTTTTACGGAATGATAAACTATGATTTTGATAAGTGAAAGATGGATCAATTATTTCCTTAGCTAAATGATGAGGAATCAAGTACTAAAGTATTAGGTTGTTTTCTTGGGAATCTTAAGCATTTGGAAAGTGAAGCTTCTACTGGAAACACCAACCCCAAGTTATACTGTAGTTCCTGAAGTTGGGACTGCACATTAGTAACTTGTTACTCTAGGCACACCTTATATTGGAGTTTTGTAATCTGAAACTGCAACACATAAATTTTACCTTTTTTAACCCGGTTCCATTTATCAGGCACTCATTTAATACATTATTGACTACTGTTTTTTCTACAGATCGGACATCGTTGAGCACATTCTATGCTCATCCTTGTTCCCTAATGAATTCTCAGTCAAGGATAAAGTTAAAAACTGGGTTAAGGTTTTCTCAAGTTTTGACAAAGTTGAGGTTAGAGCACTTGAGAAGCTGCTGGAGCAGAAACAAAGGTTTGTCATGAATGCTCGATCTTGATGTCAGGTGTTCCTGGATGTTGTTTGTGTCTTCTTTATTTCCCTCACCTTTGAAGTACAACCTGAATTACATATTCATTGAGTTTTGGATGAGCTGCAGGTTGCAGCAAGAGATGAGGAGGTATCTTTCTTTAAGGCAGATGCAGCAGGTTTGTAACTCTTCCACTCTTTGTTCCTGAACAATAAAAGGTTAAAAGTGAACAAGAAAAGGCTAACAGAACTTCATTGTAAAATAATTGCAGGATGGCGATGCCACTGAGATTCAAAAAAAAGTTGTATTTTGCTTCCGCATTATGTCTCGTTGTTTTACTGATCCTGGAAAGGCGGAAGAGAGCTTTCAGATTCTTGATCAGTTAAAAGATGCTAATGTCTGGAGGATATTAACAGTTCTCCTTGATCCAAACAGCAACTCTATTCGAGCTTCTAGTTCTCGGGTAAGGAGAAACCTAGTTTTGAATATAATGTAGGTTCTCACTTGTTTTGTCTACTGATATATTAAAGCCGCTGAAATGCCTAGGTATGTATGAGTACATGACATTTTTCCTATGATGTTTTCTCGATCAGGATGAATTGCTTAAGATCCTTGGTGAAAAGCATCGGCTCTACGACTTCCTGGGCACACTTTCTATGAAGTGCTCATATATACTTTTCAACAAGGAACATGTAAAAGAAATTCTCCAGGAGACTAACATACAGAAATCTGCTGGAAGCACTGATTTGATTCTGTCTTGCACACATCTTCTTGTGGTAATTTAATACTAACTTGCTTCGTCTATATAAATGCATATTTTTTATTCTCATGTTTGCTTGCTAGACTTTATTGTAACTTATAAAGGAGAGAACTGAAATGGAAGGCACTTTTGGTTGAAGCATTGGATGCCTGAAATGGGTTATATTAGTAGGCATGCCCTATAGGCAATATTCTGGTAAATTGTAGCTGGTAATAGTGGTGCCTTGGCATCTATAATTGTCTTGCTTGCAGAACTATCACATCTTCAAAAGTCAGCCTAAGTGCCCTATAAATTGTGAGCAACTCAATGCATTGCTACCTTCAGATGTCACTACAAAAGTGTCGTCTCTGATTTAATCAATTATCCATGTTTTTTTTAGAATGAAATCAAATTATCCATGTTTTAGAAAGTACATAATTACCTTTTCTGTGTCTTTCTTCAATTCATGTCTTTCTTTGATCAACATTGCAGATTCTTGCACGTTTCTGTCCATTTCTGCTTAGTGGAATTGAGGAAGATTTGATACATCTGCTTGAAGATGATAATGAGATAATTAAAGAAGGTGTCTTGCATGTTTTGGCAAAGGCTGGTGCAGCTATCCGAGAAAAATTGGGAGATTCTTCAAGGTACACATTTGAAGCTTTTATGCTTTAGTTCCTTGCTGCGATATACTGAAACATTATGCTTGCAATTTACAGGTCTTTAGACCTCATGCTTGAGAGGATTTGCTTGGAGGGAAGCCGGAGGCAGGCCAAGTATGCTATACATGCACTTGCATCAATAATGAAGGATGATGGACTCAAGTCATTGTCTGTTCTATATAAGGTAGGTCATAATCTCACTATACCCATATAAATTACTGCCTATTGATTTATCCTCTCTCTCGAGGTTTATCTTCGTCATATGTTGGTGAAATATTTGGGTATTACATAACCTGTGTAATGTGCAGAGACTTGTTGATATGCTAGAAGAGAAGTCACATTTACCTGCTGTACTACAATCTCTTGGATGTATTGCACAGACTGCTATGCCAGTCTTCGAGACAAGGGAGAAAGAGATTGAGCAGTTCATAAAGAAAAACATATTGGAGCTTAGTCATGTATGCCTCTTGAATTAATGCCAAATTTTGCGACATTGTTTTCCTCCTCTTTTAGCATTCATCTAAAGGCAAACTATTCTTTTCAGACATCTGAAGGTAAAGCCAAAGAAAGTTGGGAGGACCGAAGTGAGATCTGTTCAATGAAGGTCAGATTTTACTGTTTGGTTTTCTCCGTTACGATTTTCAGAATTATGACTATTTTCTAAAGGATAAATTGGCATTTTCATTCAATATTGATATACAGATATTTGGAATTAAGACACTGGTCAAAAGCTATTTACCAGTGAAGGATGCTAACCTTCGATTGGGGATTGATGACTTGTTGGGAATCCTGAAAAACATACTCTCTTTTGGGGAAATCTCAATTCAAATTAAGTCAAGGTACTGCTACTGTGCAGGAATTATCCTCTTTTGGGGGTTGTGGCAATAGATGGATGTGCTTTGCATAGTTTGTTACAAGGCTTTCTTTCTATAGGAGATTTGGCTTCTCTTTCTCTTATCTTTGCCATTTTGCAGTTCTGTTGATAAGGCCCATTTAAGACTTGCTGCAGCAAAAGCTATGCTTCGTCTATCAAAGCACTGGGACCACAAGATTCCTGTGGATGTCTTTTACCTTACTCTTGGGACATCAGAGGTGAAGGTTCTACCCCTACCCCCTACCCCCCCCCCCCCCAACCCTCCCACCCACCGCACTGATGTCCCTCATACACAACAATTTTCAGCAATTGCTTTCTAGAGACAAATTGTTTGAATAATTATTTTTTAACTGTTAATGCTACTAGGCCAGTTTCCCTCAAGTAAAGAAGTTATTCCTCAACAAAGTCCATCAATACCTGAAGGATCGTTATTTGGACCCGAAGTATACTTGTGCCTTCTTACTTGACTTGCAGTTTCAGCAGCCAGATTTTGAAGAGGTGTGAATTGTGATTGTTGTACTGGCATGGCTCTCTTGGTTATATGTTTATACTTGTTAATGAATTTGTTATCTCCCAATATTGACAGATCAAGAGCAACTTAAGTGATGTTATCCAGATCTATCAGCAGGGGAAGGCACGTCAACTTTCTGTGCAATCTGAAGCTATTACCCCAGTTCCTTATCCAGAATATATTCTACCATACTTGGTCCATGCTCTTGCTCATCATTCTTCATTTCCTAACATCGACGAATGCAAGGATGTTAAAGTATTTGAGCCTACTTATAGGTACAAGTGTTTCCTGACCTTACTGATGGTTGCATGTATAGAAGTTTAATGAGATCGAGGCTGCCTCAAAATGCATTTCCGTGACCCCCCACCCCAACCAGTTATTCTCACGATTTTCAGTCTACATATCTTTAGATGCTGATCTTAGTTTTATTTGATTGTCACTTCATAAGCAGGGTTACTTGCATAATATAGGCTACCGGTAGTAATCCCCTTCTTTTACCAGTTATAATAGTCTTCCGTGATTATGCTGGCTATGGTAAGCTCTTAGTACTTTGCTTACTGAAATAATGCGTGGAGGACTTCATTTAAGTGTAGTGCTTGCTGTAACTTACACCCATCCCCCCCATTCCCCCCCCCAAAAAAAAAAAGAAGGGGTTGTGGGGGGTGGGGGCTTCTTGGTGTATTGGATTTTGTATTTTTCTTTTGGGGAGGAAAGGGAGTGCGTACAAGTTGTTTGCCTGCACAACATAGAGTACCATAAAATTTTGTTCTCTTCACCAGTCTCTCTATAGAAGGCTTACTGGAATAATACATGATGCACTCATCTAAATGTAGTTCTTGTTGTAACTTATCCCACAAAAAGGTGGTGCTTGGAGAATTGGCCTTTTTTCTTGTGGGAGGGCAGGGAGTGTGTACTAGTTGTTTATTTGAAGAATAGGTTGGACCAACCAGCTGTACCAGTATCTGTTATTACTTGGAAAGAAGGTGCATGGTATCACCAATTACTTCTGAGTATAAATTCAGAAATCGTGCTGATTTGTTATAAGGAATCTGTACAGCCTCTACTTGTCTAACAAAGAAGGAAAAATAGAATGAAATAATGGGAAATTAAATCTGCCTTTGCTACTATTGACAACACTCAATGACATATATTCTAAACGTTGGTGTCACTTTCTCGTTGTATTAAAACTCATGGCTGAATGGCTAAACTACTTTGCCTGGAGGTAAAGAAGGGTGCTTGTCATCTACTCTGGATGTATAGTTCCTTGACTGTTGAACTTATGTCTACGGTTTGACTTGTTTTTTTTTCCTTCCCTTTAATATTTTCTACTTTTTAGTTCTCTATTCTGTCTTAATTCGGGCACATTTTTTTTAATAAGGTAATGAGAGTGCTGGTAGTTACATCCAAAAGGATCAACCTACACTAAGGGGTCGTTTGGTTGGGAACAAGTTATCCCGAGATTAATTATTCTGGATAAGATTCCACCATGTATATGGATAACTTATCCCACCGCTAATGTATAAATGGGGGATAAATAATCCCAGGACTGCCTAATATCTCCAACCAAACACAAGATAAAATTGTTCAGTCATTTTATCCCTGGGATTATTGTACCTTATACCTCACACCAAACGACTCCTAATACTTCACAGTTGAATTATGAGTTGATGAAATCTAAAATGGCTTCAGGAACATTTACAACAACCATGCTGTTCCAAAAGTAAAAGAATACATTTTAACTTTTAAAGAATAAGTGTAGAAACCTTGTTGTCTTGAAAAAATTATGGAGTTCCTTTATCTCTAGATCATTCGCCATACTAGCCTGCTGTTGGTGTGTAATTCCACATTTTGAGTGGTGTTTTGCTGATTCCAGCACCCTCTCCAGCTTTACAAAAGCTGTGGGGTAGTCTTCGGCATTGCCCATTTGAGATTCAGCACACTGGAGCATATTCTGAATCTGCATGGCCTCTTTACAGTGTAACAAAGGTTCTTTGTGTCTTTATATTGCTCTTCACACGGCGCAAATTTGTTGCAAATATCATGTCTTTTATTTGTAGATTGTGTGGTGTTAGGCAGGTTTCCTTAGCCACAAGCCATGTGAAACAGTTGATCTTGTAAGCTGCACAAGTCTTCCATATTTGTCTCCAGGCCAATGGGGAATGAGAGAACTGGTAGGGGGGTCTATCAACAAGCAATAGCAAGACTTTACAGTGACTACCTTCTTCTCCCTTCCAAAGCGTTTTATCTTGTCATGTCATCAGTGGAGTTCCAACTAGTAATTGGAAGATTCTTCCAAGTTCTCAGACCCCAGTCATTGCAATTCCATCTAAATAGTATGTTCGACCCTTGATTGGACTTACATTTAGCAACTGTAGCATTGGGGTTAAACATGCTAAGATAAATAGAATGTTCCTCAGTTTTTCTAATGAGGACATATTGTTGTTGATATGTGTCTCCTTTTTGGTACCTTCTTGGTACTCTTTAACAAAATCATCCACTATTTTCATAAAGAATCCAAAACATGTTGTTACATATTTTCATTTTTAATAAACTTATTGTGATACCTATGAATAAGCATTTGTTTGCAACTCTAGGCATACTCTAGGGATGGACATGTATGGAGTCTCCAACATTGGATCCATTAGTGGCATGATGACCATTTAAAGATGTACCCAAACCCTTTGTATGATGTCAGTTGTGTTGTAATTAAGTTGTTTGGCATTGTCTGTCATCTGTGTGCAAGTTTGTCTAATGGAGGTACATTGTGATCATTAACATTTATGTAGATTCAGTTGCTGCATCCGGGGAAATCCTGCTTCTCAAAGCTCTACTTTTTTGTTGAATATATCTGAATGTTTTGTTTCAGGCAATTGCACGTTTTCCTCTCAATGTTGGTGCATGGAGATGAAGAGGGGAAACCTGAAGGTGGTATTAGTAGACAGAAGGAAAGCATTTCAACGATTAAGTCTATCCTTCACAGTATAAAACATTCAGAAGATGCAGTAGATTCCACAAAATCAAAGGTAAGAAAGGAAAGCTGATACTTGTTTAAATGTATCAATGCCTGTCATTCTACGCTTCAAGCTTCTATCACTTAGTGCCAGTGGAATATATGCACAAGCAAAACAACGATAAGTGTGGACAGCTGAGAAATGAGATTATCCTGCTATTTGATTGTATGAATACTTTTGCAGAACTCATATGCTGTCTCAGACCTTGGCCTGCTAATTACAAATCGGTTAGTTCCTAACCATGATGATCTTAAGGAGTTGAAAGCATCAGTATCACTTCCTCCATCGCTTTACAAACAACATGAGAAGAATGAAGAGAAAGACCAGTCTCTGGTATGCCATGTTAGATGCTGCTTATCATTTGTGTCATAGACCTTCACATTCAATATAACTGTATTTCACAGGCTGAATGGCTGGAAACGTGAGATTCATCAGTATTTAGGCTTTGTTTAGAAATGGTGTATGTTTCTATATTTTTCATATGAAGTAAGATAATTTTGTTACTGTTTAGTACCAAGAAGGTACTGCAGAAGTACAAAAGACCAAAAGATGATCCCAGCAACAGTTGTTTACAACATTAAGGCATCCAAAAAATCCAAAAGAAATGATGTATTTTCCAGCGTATTTCTCCTACACCAACAGTATAAATTTTGTGTGCATCTTTACTCAACAGCGACAGTCTGTTGTTTTTTTTTACTTCAAAGCACTTATTGTTTCTTTCATCCAATTGTCCACATAATTCAAGGTGGGGTCAAAACATGATCCCAGCAACAGTTACATCATCAATGCCTCCACATGAAGGAATAGTGTCTGTTCCTATAATGATGAATTTTATGTATCAATTCAGAAGAAGTGTGGATTCACTACCCCAGTAAATTCTCTCTTTCTTTCTCTTATCGTTTTCAGACTCTTGCTTTCTACACAAAATTTCAACCTGTATCCTGTTGCCTGTTGGTTGGACTCCTTGCTGCCTTCTATTACATGACTCTCTGTAATCTTTCTTATTTCTAAATTTACCCTCTTTCTTCTTCTTCACAAAATTGTGTTGGCAGTTGACCTTTCAAATGTCACTTCCTTTTTGTTTGTGTTTGTTGTTATTTAACCTGCATTCACCAAGGATATCCCGGTTACACACTGTACACCTTCAGGTTGATTTACAAATAAATTCTGTTTTTTTATCAGGTTGTGAATGAACTTCTGTATATATCCAACAATTGGATGATCTTGATCTGTGAAAAAATTAGGCTGCCTATTGAGACTTAGTTAATTCTTACCACCAAAATGAAGTCTCCTTCAATTCTATATTGCAAAACTAACATTCTTTTGAAGGAAAATTGAAATGCACATTCCTATAGCACGTAAAATACCTTATTGACCTGTGCTTTCCCAAGTCGCAATCCTTTCCCATCTCCAACCGTTCAATTCTGCCTGCCTCATTTCTGGTACCCCACTGCTTCTGTGCTCACTAAAGCCCTTTGGTCTGCAGTCCTTGTTTTCACCATTATTGATTGTGTTATACTTCCATTGTTTTCACCACCGTTGATCGTGTGTTATTCTTTTACGGAAGCACGCCGAGGTCGGATGCAATATATTGATTGAATCCGAGCATGTGACAGATGATGGGAGGCCATTGTATTGGCCAGAGAATAAATAGAAAAAGAGGGTTCTGGGAGGTCATTGGCTTCCCTACAGTCGAAGTTGGGTTTTCTTCTTGGGTGAAAATGACAAGGAGAGAAATCTACGAAGAATGAGTGGACCAAGTAGGGAGGGGGGGATTTGTTACTGGGGAGTAGGAGAGGAGGGCTAAGATGGATGAGAAGTGGACTGGGGTGGGAATGAATCTCCCTAGATAGGAAAGCATGGAGAGCAGAATTAGGGCAGACAGTTAGTAGGAAGTAGAGTGTTGTGGTAGAACAGGGTTCCAGTCTTGAACATATTCCCTTACCTGCTTTATTACTATTATGCTAGCATTAGCTTATGCTTCAATTTTATTACTACTGTTGTTTCTTTCACTTTGGCTATCCTTAATATTTGTACTGTCTGTACTATTCATTCTTCAATATCTTCATCCTAGGTTTTACTCTTGCTTCTCTTTCAATTATTTGAAAAGTTGATTTTCTTGATTCGAGGGTCTATCGGAAACAAACTCTCTACCTCACAAGGGTAGGGGTAACATCTCACCCTCCTGAAAGCCCTCTTGTGGGGAATCTACTGGGTATGTTGTTGTTGTATTATACTTACTAATTTCATTTCAGAATGACGCGTCTTTTCTGAAGAAGGTTTATCAAGTTTCAATGAGTTTTATTTGTGTTTTAAACATCCATTCCTCCAAATATCATTGAAGATGATAGCATCTACTTAATTGTTCTTTTAGAAAACAGTATCTTTTTTCAGCAGATGAAAGTTTTTGATAGGAAGGTAAATTTCAATGATATGCACCAAGAAAGATGTTAATGTGTACAGGAAAAATGAACTCTGTCCTCCCAATTCTGCAGAGAGCTCAAGAAGTCCACAAAAATATTTACAGCATGAGCAACTTTCAAATGATACCATACTTTTATCTTTGTGTTTGCTTAATCTATATTTGCCTCTGAACTTTTCTTCCTCACAACATAAAATGTGTGATGTACTGATGTTCACCTTCTGTGATTTGACAGGTTGAAGTTAAGACATGGTTGGCAGATGAGAGCATCATGGTTCACTTTGAATCAATCAAGTTTGAAACTAACGGAACAGTAAGCCTTGGTACTGACTATTTTTTTTGCTAGTGATAAAACCTGTTGACTGATTATTGTTCTTCCACTTTCTTTTCACCAGCTGAAGTCAGAAATCACTGAAGACGAAGCCATGAAAGACAGTGAAACTGAAGGAAATGAGGTGCCTTTAGGAAAAATAATGGAACGGCTTAAAGCTAGATCCAAGATGCGGAAAGAGGTGAAGGACGACTCTTCACCTGCTGAGGTGAGAACTGAAAATGATGTTGACATCTTGAAAGTGGTGAGGGAGATAGATTCAAATAATGTTGTTGATGATAATAAGTTGGATGCAAGCAATGGCCATGAATCTGCAGTCAAAACTAAAGCCAGCAACAAACGTCAGAAAAGAAAAACAGGAACTGATATTTCTGTACCAAAAGGTGCAAAGCGAAAAAGGTCATCTTCTTCTTCGGTCCATAAACTTTCTTCCAAACTCAAGGATTCTATTGAAAAGGAGGAGGATCTTCAATCCATGTCAGAAGATAAGTCCTCAGAAGAAAATGTTTTTGAACCTGAAGAGTCGGACCTATTAACATCATCTATCAGGAAGAAAACAAGTCTCCCACCTAAACAAAAGCGTAAAGCTACTGATAAGAATCACGATGACACTCATGAAATTGGAATGGACAGTCGTGAAGTGAAAGTAAGATTTTTTAATAGTAGAATTGATTTATAAGCTAGATATATAATTTCATCTCTTTGAGTTCTCCTTATTTGTTTGCTCCTGCAGAAAATTAAAGGAAACACAGAAGCAGTTAATACACATATGCAAGGTAATAACAAGTCAGGATCTCATAAGAAATCGAAGAAGAAAAGTGTATCTGGACTGGCCAAGGTAAGTCTTCCCATCTGTATAGTTGATGCTTTGTTTCCCTACCCACTCTTAGACATGTTTCTGAGTGAATCTGATACCTGTCCCTCTGTAATGAAAAGTAATATATTGTGGGTGTATATTTACTTGCACGGTAGAGATAAGATTTAACTTTTGGATGATAAACAAGTTTACGTATCATTTCGTGATCTGTGCTGGTTCTTTGCTAAACTCTATGGTCCAACTTTTAGGACTAACTGTCAAAGCGGATATATTCTATCATTTGTAACTCAATCTGATTGGTCTGCTAGACTCATTTCGTGATCTGTGCTGGTTCTTTGCTAAACTCTATGGTCCAACTTTTAGGACCAACTGTCAAAGCAGATATATTCTATCATTTGTAACTCAATCTGATTGGTCTGCTAGACCTTTAACAAAACATTGTTTGCAGTTCTGTTACATCCCTTTGATGAATGTGGTCTGAATCTCTTCAGTACCTTTGATCCCCTTGTAACTCAACATAACTGTGATAATGCGTCTTCCCTGTGCTGTGTGGGAACTTCATTTTTTAAATCTGTTTGCGAATTTTACTGTTAGCTCCTGGTAAACAGGAGGTTCACTGCAAAGATGAGTAGTGGGCTTGCCCCTTTGTCGTAGAAGAAAGCTAAATAAATATAGCCATCAGATAGTTGATGAAGAAATTGCCTTAATAAGGAGGATCTTAGTTATGTCATGGATACTCATTTATGATTATGGATTTATCCATTCTAGAAATGAGAAACACTTTATATTAAGGTTTAAGGAAAATGAGTATTAGACCAGTTTTACATGGTTGTGTTCTAGCACATTGGTACTTGGAGTGTCTATAGCACTGGCTATGTTAAGTTTTTCTGCCGTGCGGTGAGAGAATTGTTCCATCAATTGGTGTGGCATAAAATGTAGTCTCTTCCTTTTTTAGGAGGGTTTCAGAGTGCAGATTACTTACTTAGCATAAACAACACCAAGTGAGCTGTGCTTTTTTGGTTTTGTCCCCTTTGGTTCCTCCAAGGATAATCAAGCTAGTCTTGAAGTTATTATTATCAAGCTAAAAATATGATTTATTGTCTAAAATAATTGGTTTTTTTCTTTTTTTGAACAATCAGTTTTTATTGAAAGCCAGTCTGGACAATCATATTCTACTAACAAATTGGTTACGGAGAATCTGTAGAATGCAGAAAGTCTAAAGTTCCAGCATGGTGATTTGGTGATCAACTCCCCCCCCCAAAAAAAAAAAAAAAATACAAACCAGATTACTTGACTAAAACCAGAAAATATTGCGTAAGCAAAACTATAAAAGATTAAAGATATGTGAAAATTTGAGAGTAAAATCCGAAATTTTTGGAAGCAAGTGCTAAGAACCCTAATTGATCTTTATATTAAAAAATTAGCGGATTAAAATTCATTGTGATACTAATAGAGTCGATTCAAGAACTTAATTCAAAAGTGATCTAGACCCCTATTTTGGAGAAATTAGAGACAATAATTCTTTATCAAAAAGAAATTAGAGACAATAATTAGTATAAGACTGATTACCTTCTTTAATGTACTTTAATAGAAACCAAACATATCAAGTTAAGAGTTAATCTTACCTCCAAAAGAATGTTTTTTCTAAGGTTGCAAGGTAAATTCAAGCCACCACACACAAAGGTGTAAAAGAAAAGAAACCTCTCAAATAAAATTAATAATAATGTTCTTATGAAAATATCAAAATCCACTCCTATATATAGATGGAACCTATCCCAAATAGTAGGGATTGGAATCCTATTTTGGGCTAGAATTTCAGCACTTTTAAGTATGCAAATCAGCACTGTGTCGGGCATGCAAATTTGGCTCCTTTGGGGCTCCATGTGGTGTTAATCTTCCTCCTCTTGGGCTTGAACTTGTACTATGAAATAACGTAGCACTTAACTTATGGCTTTTGGCTTATATTTATCATTTTAACAAGTGCTTATAAGCACTTTTTTAATTTACCCAAACACTCCAAAAGTGCTGAAAAGCTATATTGGCTTAAAAACACCTAAAATAAGCCACTGCAAACAGGTTCTTATTAGTCCACTCTTCGCCACAATTCTTGAACTCATTCTTGGGATCTTCTTCCATGATTAGCATCTTCTTGATTTTCTATTGAAGCCCGTCAACCTTTAATGGAAGTATGTCACTATGGTTGCTATCAGAAAACCAAAAGAGTTAATTTCGTCAAGTGTCTGTCTTTCTTTTCAATCGTCTACTGACTAAGAGTTGCACCTTCATCTCTGTTTTAAAATATCCCCTTTTATCTAATGCTATTTTGGGCCTAGTAATTAACTTTATCAGACGCGGTTGTAAAACGGCCGTCAGGAGGTGAGCAGAATGTTTAGACTTACTCGTAAAGTCATTTGTTGCACGTAATTGTAGAAGGATTACCATGTCTTATGAGTAATTAACTTTCTCAGTTGCTGTTGTAAAAATGCCCTTAGGAGGAGAGCACAGAATGTTTAGGCTGAATCTGTATGCTTGCATTGCTACTAAAGATAAATATTCCTTTAACATTTGTTCTAGTCTAGTTATTCTCTTCACCAAATGGCTTACTGTGTGGATTATCATGGTGTATTGTTTAGGTTATCTATATAACCAATTGTTTTGTTTTTTATTTAATTTCATGAACACTTATTAAGGAAGTTGGGCTAGGTATAGTTTTGCAACTTTTGTGCTGTTTTATACCTCTTTTTTTTTTCTCATCCAAAGATGCACGTCTTCAATATTTGCATATTTTCTGATTGTATTATTTGTTAATGCTTTTACCTGGTTTTCTCTAGTGCACGTCAAAGGATGATACAACTCCCACTGTGGACTTGATTGGCTGCAGAATAAAAATTTGGTGGCCCATGGATAAGAAGTAAGCTGCTCTTAACTCAAGAGGAGTAAATGTTCTTTCTAGTTCTTTCAAGCTATGTGCTGCCCCAGCTATCTTGGAGATCGTTGCTTTTTTAGTTTTTCCTTGCATGATTAGACTTCCTTTTATGCTGATTTTTCATCAAGCTTGCTGATTGCCTTGGAGCAATACACGTAGTTATGTTTATATGTACTCTTAATACATCATGTTCATCATTGTTGCTTCTTTCTCATATCCACTTTATTCTTTTGCTCAACTTCTGTTGGTTGTCTTCCATTACAATTGCGGTCATTGGTCATGGGGATGTTGTCTGCGTTTTCTTCTTTAATCCTTACTCTTGACTCTGGCCTTGTATTTTGGTTAATGTGGTCTTCAAGATTATTAGGTTAGAGCACTAACTCCAAGTATTTGACAGATTCTATGAAGGTGTTGTCAAGTCTTTTGACACTCATAAAAGCAAACACGTTGTAAGCTGCATTTCCAGTACATCAATTTTTTTTTTTATTACTACAGTTAACGAACTTCAGCAATTTTTTTTTTTAATATATCAACTTCTATTGATTCTTTGCTATGGTTTGTTATCAATTGTATCAAAGGTGCTATATGATGATGGTGATGTAGAGGTCCTCCGATTGGAAAAGGAGTGTTGGGAGCTTGTTGGTGGTGTGCAGAAACCTGCGAAGGTATGCTTTTCCTTTTAGTGTTACGTCATCCTTGCAAACTTTTTATTTTTATTCTTGCGCTGAACCCATGCATTTTGGCTTTTCTGATTGTATATTTGAACACCATTTACAGGGTTCAAATTCCAAAAAGGGTTCAGGCTACAAGAAAGAGTAAGTGATTCATCTGCTTTAGTAGTTACGGGGTTTTTAAAAATTATTGTTGTGATTATCGCAATTCCTTTTCTTCTTCTGATAAGTTCTGGGGATTCTGTTTTATATGGTACTTGAAATGAGGAATTGTATTCTTGAGCGTTTGAATTGTGTTGATGGTACTTCTCTTGTTGAATGCTCTGCATACCTCAGGTTGCATAGTTCTTCTCCAGATTGATGTAGATGGGTAATGGGTTGGTATATAATTAGTATTTCTGCCTTTGTTGTTCCAGACTATTATTAAGTGTTGACGACTAGCTTAATTCTTTTCTAATCTTGATTTTTTAACTCCTTTCACGAAAGAACTGTTAACTTTGCATAATGTGGCTCCTTTTAAGTTTCATGCATTATGATGTTACCTTTCTCAACCAAAAAAAAGGTTTTATGCATTATGCAAATAAGCTATGGGAATAAGTAAATATCTTCATTTATATGTCCCTTGTAGTTTTGTTTTATGTCTTCCGGCGCCTTGTGTATTAGCATTATAGACGAATTATGAGTAGCTTTAACCTCCCCGTCTTCATTTAATGACTGCAGATCTGGAGAGAGGAAAACTAGGACTCTTGCTGCATCCAGGCAAAAGAAGGAGGCAGATAAGATGTGAGCTTGATTCTTTAGCTTGATTGCACATAATTTGTTTGTGTATTTCCTATTTGCCTTACGCATGCTGTTTTGCTGACAGGTCTCCATTATCGCCAGTACGAGGGAAGAGAACTCCAAGGAAGAATTTGAAGTATGGACAAAAAGGTCCATCAAAATCTTCTTTGAGCCGAAGAAGCCTTCTTTTAGGCAAGCCATTGACAACCTCAAAGTTCAAGGCAGACAATTTAAGCTCAGGTGAGGTTCTTGTGATTCTCTTTTTCTTTCGATTTCTCGATTTATTATTCTTGTTGGCATTCTAGTTAATTGTATCATTTGTTGCTTGGTATATTCTGTTATGCAAAGGTCAACAAATGAAAGGAAAGAGAGTCTGGAAGTCATTTATGCACATGGAGGGGAGGGTATGCTTAGGTGTTTAAGAGGGTGGAGTCTATCAGGTGGCTGATGAGGGTGGGGAAAGGAGGCAATAGTTCGGGTTGCAAAGTTATTTTCTGATGGAGGGGATAATTGGATATATCCTGAGGTGAAAAGTAAAAAAGAATGAGGAACTATCAGAATGATGGAATGTTGTTGATTGGGGAGTTGAGTGGGGCATTTGGTGATTTAAAATGCAGCAATGTCATCTCTTTTTTTAAAGAAAGAACAATAACCTCATTTGGATCTTGAAGTTCCTTCAAATTTAGAGTACTTCTCAAGTTAATTTTTAAGCCAAAGTTATTACCTTTTTTTAGAGTACTTCTCAAGTTAATTTTTAAGCCAAAGTTATTACTTAAAGCCAATGTTGTTGTAAATTGACTGTAGAAAGTGGAAACTTTTCGGCGTGGTCTTTGGATAAACATTTTGAACGAGTGGGATACTTTAAGTGGCAATACATCTTTCAAGATAGGGGATGGGAGTAGGGTTAGTTTTGAGGGGCACGACTGGTGTAGAGACGACATTTGAGATCCACTTTCTCAAACATCTATGAAGGTTCATGCCAAAAAGAGATAACTGTCCAACATCTTTGGATATTATAGAGGGGAACATCTTTTTGGCTCTTCCCCTTCCAGAAGCAACCTTCGGGACTGGAAGTTTGAGGAATCCAAAGCCTCCTTGAAATGCCTTTAAACAAGGGATACTTGCGTAGATGTAGGCTTTGGCTATCTAGTTTACCAAACATGGCCGAAATATGCACTGCATACACTGTCGGAGTCTCGGTTGTATATATTGTGTATAGGTATGTATATTTTATGTATAGCTATGTATTTTTAATATAAAGTACAAACTACCTACACAGTGTGTACATATTTTGTAAACTAGATGGCCCAATGGTATTGGGCTGCAATTTTTCTTTAAAAAAAACACCCATCATTTAAAAAAAAAAAGAATCTTGGAAATGGGAGAGATCTGTATTGGACAAAATTACAACTTAGAAGTATCTATGTGGTCGTAGTTTTTTGCTTATTTCCCTTTTGGGACAGCTGTTTAGTAAATTGTAACCATCTTTTGAGAAAACATTGGATGATAGGTTAAAATTTTTCAAGTTATTGAAAATGTTAGATGACAATCTAATGTTTTGTTGGTAAGTTTTATATGAGGAAATAATAGACCCGAGTCTAACCTTCTCCGGAGAGATTTTCCGAAGGCTATATTTGCTCAATTTTATAAATAGGGACAAAAATTAAATGTGGCCTAAAAAGGAGACATTTTTTAGAGATCAAGCAACAATTTGTTCTCTTGCCACGATTATTCAGAAGTAGGAGTGAAATAAAAAACTTAATCTCTTATTTTCAATCTAGAGTATGAAAAGAGATTTTCTTCTAATCACCGTCTTTTAGTTTCTCATGATACTCAGAAATAGCTTTATTGTTGTAAATTTGTAATCTACAAGTTTGAATGGATCGAGGATAAACCATCGCACTTGTGTTGGCATTTAACACAGTTAAATCTACACTGGCATCTGTTCCTGCTCCTACAAGGTTGTCACTAGGATCTCCTGTGTTAATTTACTTGATGTTCCTAAACTTTGTTGTCCCATTCCACTGGATTCCTTCCCTGTTGTGTTCTTGCTAAGTGATCCATTTTCAGTAATCTTAACTATTACTTATTACAAAATCAAAATTGGAATATTCTCAAGTAATTGGAGAACTTCCATTATGTCTTAGGTGTTGCATTAGTCACTTGAGGTAGAATAATTTTGACAGTCTCCCCGTAATGCTATTCATGATCTCCCCTAGCTTTGTAATCTGACATTTGGCTTTACTAGGTGAATCAGAAAGTGAGCAGAAAGAAAGCACGCATGGGATCAGTTTGTCTGAACATGAACTGTCTGACAAGGATGACATATCATACTCTGATGGGAAACCAGGGGCTGATGCTGATAGGTTGAGTGGTATGGAAGAGTCTGAAGGAGAAGAATATCCCATGGAAAATAAAGACGAGGATGAACCTGGTACCCCTCAGGATTCTCGTGGATCAGACAGGGAGATCTCTTCTTCACATGAGAAACCACATGCAGATGGATCTACAGAGAAGTCGAATGATGATGGTGAAAGATCAGATTCTCATGGGAGTGTAAGAGATGATGCAGACAGTCATTCAACTGATCAAGGCAACTCTGAAAGTAGCTCAGCTGCTAAATCTGATGAAGAATTATCCGACGATGAGCTACTTGTAATGCCTATTCTTATGCACTATTTATTGGGACATATATTTCTTGATGAATGATAATTTAGTAATAAGTTATTGCCATACGCAGAGCACATGGAAACAACGAGCAGGGAAGTCGGCTGGAGGGAAGTAAACCAGCAGAAAGGCCATCATATGATCGTGACTAATGATTTGTAGAGATGCAGCATCCCGGAGAGCATGTAGGATCAAGCCGAATACCGTCATCCTAAGAAGATGATACCATTAACAGTGACATTAATAAGTTTATGAAGTACAGTTTACCACATAGAAAATGGTAGGGCACAGGTTTATTGAAAGGTAGGGAGTAAGGACAAGAATGTGCATTCCCACAGTTTGTGTAGCTGCGGTCTAGAGGTAACTGATATGAGTCAATAGCAGTTCTCTTAGGCATTGTACAGCTCTAGTGTAGTAAGTTGGTATTAACTTACCCAACTAACCGATCCTGTGTTGCAGCTCGGTTTTTGTTGTAGTCTTGTGTCTTCATTTTGTATATTTTGTTGTTTAGAGTAGTAACAGAAGTGCGTCTGTTGTAGTTCCTCCCTCCTTTATAAGATCCGTGGATTCTTGTGAACTGTAGATTTGTCAGCATTTGTGGTGTATGGAATCAGTAACATTAGCACGCTTTTCACTTCTTATTTTTTGCTTCTAATTCTCAATATTTGTGAATGAGGTGTTTTCTACCTGAACTATTAGATATTCACTTTTTCTATTTGAACTATGATCAACTATTTATCAAAACACGCATCAATTATGAGTTGTGTCCCCTTTTCCTACCTGAAAGAGAATAATTGATAGTTAGATGTGTGTTTTGATAAATAGTTGGTGATCATTCGGTTGTGTTAATTACACAAAAATCACTTCTTTTCACATAAAAGTCGATCTTGCTTTTGCTTCGATTATCACTTTGGTGGATTTTATAAAATTGTCATAACGTGATGTTTATGCAAAAACTAGACAAGAAGTGAGAAACACCTGATCCTTAATAGGCATGAAAAGCTGAATGAGAACTAAGCAGTGTTCATATAGTATAAAAGTAAGTTCGTTTATAAGCATTATCACTAAAAGTTGACTCTTGATTTGAAGTTGTAGCTTCTAAACCTTATATGTATAAACACGAGCATGAATTCTAACCATACAAAACTAATTACGAAAATAGAAATTATGTTTTTTTCTTAATGAATTCTAACTATTACTATCATTTATTATTATGGACATAGTTATTTTATTCATGAAGTGTTGTATCTATGGCTTAAAAAGGTATTTACATTGACGTATGCTTCGTCCAAGTTCAGTGATAACTATTCTCTACGACCCCTCATATTCTTTACTTACCAAAAAAAAAAAAAAATCAATAAAACCTGATGTATAAAATAAAGATAAGGAAATAAAGTTAAAAGCAAAGTGAAACTCATTTATAATTTTAAAATACATATTGATTTAAAAGAAAAGAATATCAAAAGTATTAATTAATTAATTATAAAAAATGACATAAGTAGGAAAGCGCGTGAATGGAATAATGGTAATTTGGTTTGTAATAAAATCCAATAGTAAAGATTGCGGATATCATTTTCACATAGTAATTGAGTAAATTTTGCCACACACTCAAATAAGTTGAGTCCATTTCTCCTTCCCCTTGCTTACTGGGTCAAGAGAAGAGAAGAGGAGAAGAGTCAACATTTGCTGGCTCTAATTGACGTGAGTTTCTGATTATATATGTGTGTGTGTGTGTGTTCTTCTTCTTCTCAGTTGGGTTGTCCCCCTAAAAAGTTTTCTGCTTTAATGGACTTTTCATCAAATTTGTTTCATGTGCTAATTTGAATGTATATGCCAAATTCAGTCAATATGGGAGACAATTTTGGACAGGTAAAAGTGATGGTTGTACAAGGCAGGCGTTTGGTCATTCGGGACTTTAAGAGCAGTGATCCTTATGTCATTCTCAAACTGGGTAATCAGGTAACAAACACACCTAATTCTTCAAAAAAGATTCAATTTTTACCTTGAACAATCTCTATATTTCTTGTACCAGACTGCAAAAACCAAGGTCATAAATAGCTGCCTTAATCCTGTTTGGAATGAAGAATTTCATTTTTCCATTTCAGAACATGCTCAGGTTCTCAAATTGGTAAGTCTTTAATCCTCTCAAATTCATTTACTTGACTAATCTTGTCTCTCATACCCTTTTGAATTACACTTATACTATAATCTTGGAAATTGACTGATCTTGTGGTTGGCATCATGTGTAAATGTTACAGCTTTTAAGGTTGGATAAAGGTGTCCGTGAATTCTACCTACATAAGTGTGATGTTTGTATATCTGAGTAACAGAATAGTATAAAATGAAATATAGGAATCTAGCAGAGATAAAAATGGAGAAGGGCCACTTAAGGAAAAATGGCTGAGGATTATCTTGAGATATATATATCATGGAATGAATGGGTACATAGCATTCATTAAACTGAAAAGTAGTTTTTAAGAACAAGTATCATTGGATCCTAATGGTTTCACTTGGGGAAACAACCATAAATTATTAATTATGAACTAAAAGACCAAGGACGATAATCCGATAATTGTTGATGCATGAGAGACCACAAGCTTAACTTTATACACCTGACCGGCAGAGGAAAACCTAAATTGAAGTGAGTGGTTGGGAAGACTAAGAGAAAGGTCTTACATGGAAACAGCACTACTCAAAGGTCCATATTTTGCAATTTGGACAAGATTTTAATACAATAAGTTGGTGGCTGTGTAGTCTTTCTCCAATGTACACACTGCCTCTTGAGAGTTTAATATCATGACCTAGCAACTTCTACTTTCAAGTGAAGGAACGTTTTTGTGTAGTATCAAGGCATATGATAGTTTTCATGTTGAGAGAAGTGATATTTAAGCTTTCATTTTGCTGCTGAGGTGTTATATGCTAGTAACTCTGTGGACAAAAACTATATTTTAAAGAAAATGCATAGCATGGAATTTGTGGATGTTGATCAAGGTGTATATCTGGTTTAAGCAGCCATATATATTATTCTTTATAGAAACTTGTCTCAGGATTGTCCGTGCTCAAGAATTACACCACAATATCGAGATATCAAGAAAATATAATGCTTTGAAGTAGTTTAATAGGAGTTAATCATGCATTTGAATGCACAAATATTAAAAGCAGCAAAGGACCTTTTCAGGACATAAGTAAATTTCATTTGCCTTCCTGCTTAAGGCACTAGTTCGGCTGGAAACCCTGATCAGGCAGGTGGCCTAGCTAACATAGCTATCCGGTTCCTTTTGAGAGGTGGTCACCATCAGTTGGTTTGGGAGTTCCTCCATGTTATTCCATGAGCATATTGAACTGCTTGAAAGATAATATAAAGGCAAATTCCTGAATGGGTGAAAAATAAGTGATAATGCAAATCACTTTGGAATAGGTAAAAATTACCTTACCCATTTTTTATGTAATTTTTCCACTTCCAAGTGATGTGATAGTGCAGATGATATGATGAAACTAAGCGGACGAAACAAAAAGGAAAACAATCAAACAGCGGGAGAGGGGGCTTTACAGGATATGGGTAGAAGAAAATATCAGACTGTCCCTTTTAGCTTATTGTCCAAAGATTGGGAGTTAAGAGTTCTAAGCTGATCTTGTCACTCTTATTAAAGGAAAAAAATCATAGATTTAGTTAAATAAGTAGATGACCCATCTCATTAACCACCGATGTGGTACTTTTTCATTCTTCAACATAATTTTGTTTCAATGTTTGATCAGATAAGTTGGTCAAACAGGTCTTTCGGTTATCCACTATATATTTAGAGGATTCTTTGAAAGTTGCTATGACTGAGCTTCAGTTGCTCCACTATTCTTTGATCCTTCTTTGTAGTGAGCGGGCATGTGCGTGCACACACAGTTTTTCATTTCTATGCTTCCGTGATGATATTTACATGTATGTTGAAGATAAACTTAAGAGATGTACTGTTCTATGCCAAAAAGAAAAAAAAAACATTTTCACTAGGCTTTTCTAACGCCTTGTCTTCAGGGTTGTATATTTACTACCTGAAATGTGATCATTTCAATTCCTGAGTAGCCATTTCAAAAATTTATATCTTAAGTTCTTTTCAGCTTATGAAATTTCAATTGTGACAGCAAGTGTTTGACAAAGACCACTTCAAGGCGGATGACAAAATGGGAAATGCTCATCTCAGCCTTCAGCCTTTAGTTGCTTCAGCTAGATTGAGAAAGATTCTTGGGGTTACCGCTGAAGGAACAACACTGAGGAAGGTTATTCCAGAGAGTGATAACTGTCTAGCAGCGGATAGCAGTATTAATTGGGTGAATGGTGAGGTTGTGCAAGATGTCTGGTTGAGGCTTTGTGATGTGGATTCTGGGGATATAGAACTGAAGATCAAATTGATCAATCTTCCTTCTGCAGCTCCCTCTAAGTAAGATGGAGATAGATCTGTTGAAGTTAGGATTGGTTGGGCCGTAGATTTACTTTCTTGTCGCAGGTGGAGAAGGATCTCAAAGATTTAGCATGTGTGATATATCCAGTAGGAGAGCCAGCACTTAGTTGTATCTCAAATGTATTATATATTCATAATGGTGTGTACTTGTGCTCCAGCTAAATCCTTGTTAGAACATTGCTTCTCCTAGTTCTTTTCAATAGCCAACAGCAGCGAGCTGATGGATTAACATACCATTGCTATGTGATATCATTTAAGTTATCGCAATAGGGTTTGCTATTCTGTATTTTTGGTGAAGCTCATCATCATTTTGACTGCCATCTTTAAGAAATCGATGCATTAAAGCTGAGAAAAGTATTGTTACCTTGAGGTCAACTATAATAAATTTCTTTCCAAAGTATGAGCTAGTAACCTGAAATTAAAATAGAAGGGTATTCAAGGTATAGACTAGGTAAATGTATCGCCTCGTCTCCTTCACAAATTAGTTGTGGCCTGTGGGTGATTGTAATGCATGTATTGTTTATGATGCAAATAATAATGTTGTGATTGATATGTATTGTACATGGAATTGTATCCATGAATTGCGTAATTTAAGGACATTTTTTGTTTCTAAATATTTGACTTGGATTTCATATCTTAAAAAGAGAATATATCCATTGTACCTCACATTTGTCATTTTTGTGGCCATTTCTCCCTCAACAGACATTTGTATGGTTTTTGCGCTTATTCAGCAAAAACCCCTCTTGGAAAGGAACAACATCACAAAGAGGGGGGGAAAAAAACCAAAAAAAAAAAAACAAAACTGGTATATTCTGCCATTGCATTGCGTAATGCAACAAAAAAACTTTTAGATATATGAACCTATAGCTCCTTCCTCCTAACCATCTGTGTCTTCTGTGATTCTTCTTTTTCTTACCCCTGTATATCCTATTTATTCTTTATCATTTTCTTCCGGGGGGAAAAAGAAGATGCAGCTTTGAGTTTTTACAACATACATATACTTTTACGTTAAGTAACAAACACAAAGACATATTGATCTATATCATTGAGATACATATGATAAAACATTAATTAACTAGCTATAAACGCTATCTGTTGGATCCTGACTTCGAATAAGGCAAGCTACTCGCTAATTTGTCAGGTACGTACTAGTTAGAGGTACTTCATTTTTACCATGTTTTGATTATAAATGTAAAAATATGGAGTAATTATTTTTCTCATAATCTCAAAGATAGGCAGGCAATATGTATATTGGTTATAATTATTCCAATATTTTCATGTGATTGAGTATCTCAATATATAGTGTAAATCAGTGGCGGCTCAAACTAATTAGTGGCTTAAAGCTAAAAATTAAATTGGATTTTTTTTTTATGTATCTGAAGATTCATAGTTATTTCTTTATTTTTAATAAAAAAGCTTTTTTTTAATGGTCTTAAACTAATAATATATATATATATATATATTGATCTTGTGGTCTTAAAAATATCACGTGGAAGTTAAATTTAAAAATTGTTCCATAAAAAAATATTTTTTAATGTTTAGAAACAAACTAAAAAAAAAAGAGAAATAAATTAAAATTGTTAAAAAAGGCTTGCAATAATTTTATTATTACTAAAAAATTAGGCCCTTCGATTTTGGGGCCTAAGGCGTATGCCTCATTTTTAAAGACGTTGAGCCACTAATCATAATGAATTAATTAGAGAATGCATTTTAAAATGTAATTGCAGGAGATAATGAATTGTAAAACTAGAAAGTAACATAAGATGGCATTGTGATGTAGGATTCAGCAGGCAGAAGAATGTTGAGAAACCGTAGGCAAAATGGGGGTTCTCCAAGATACACATCTTCTCCAACGAGTAGTCCATCAGGTTCTCCACGAATAATAGTAACTCGAAGCATAAGTGGTTCTCCTACAAGTCGTCATGAGGTGGGAGAGATTGACACCAGATCACCTTTTCAATCTGTCAAAGCTGCTGTTACTTTGTTTGGCGAAACTGGCACTTCTGGTTGCTCCCCAAAAAAGGCTACTAATAAGCCTATCAGCACATTTAAGAAATCAAAAACTGCTGAAGAGGTATTCATTTTGACTTGATTAATATTATATATTATATAGAGAGATACAGTGTATAATTTGTAGAGGGTGCAGGAGAAGGAGAGTCAGCTTAACTTGGCCCTGAGAGAAGTTGACAGCTTCAAACAACAGATAAGAAGCACTGAGACTACAAAAGGCCATGCTCTCCGCGAGCTCCAAAATGCCAAGACTACTTTGCAGGAGCTCACAACCCAGCTCCAAACATTATACAAATCAAAGAAAGCAGCTCTTCAGGAAACCCAAGCTGCAAATGCACGAGCCACACAACTACAAGTTACTATTGCAGATTCCATGCAATCTCTTAGAAAAGCTAAGGAAGAAGCCATATTCCACTCTCATCTACAGGAAACTAATAAGGGGATTCAAGTCTTACAAGAACAACTTAACAATGTCCGTGCCTCAGATCTCGATTCTTTTACCAAAACAACTTCACAGCTTCATCTTACTAAAAACACATTTCAAGATATTGTCGCAGAAGAAAGGTCGTTAAGAAGCCTGGTGGATTCCCTTCAAGCAGAATTAGATAGCTTGAAGGCCCATAACTCTCAACTTAAAGTTAAGACAGATGAAGCAGAAGCCCTTGCTGAGAACTTGCAGTTAAGTCTTGATAACAGCAAGCCAAAGGGAGATGCAATCCAACAGTTTACTTGTGAGGCTGATCAGTTTCTAAAGGAGGCAGAGGAGATGAAGAAGAAGGTGGAATCACTCAGACAAGAAGCTGTCACAGCTCAAGTTGCAGCCAAGGAAGCAGAGGAAAGACTGAAACTTGCACTAAGAGAGGCTGAAGAGGCAAAAGCTGCAGAGACACTCGCAATTGATCAGATTCACATAACAGAGGACGGAAAGATCAAATTAGCAGTTGAGAAATACGAAGCTTTCAGCAAAAAAGTCCAAGAAATCAGAAATGAGGCTGACACAAAAGTTGCCGCTGCCATGGCTCAAGTAGAAGACATCACTGCCAATGAAAAGGAACTTCTCATGAAAGTGGAGGCAGGTCTGAAAGAGAAGCAGGACATGGAAGTTGCAATCAAGGAAGCTTTGAAGGCGACAGAGATGGCTGGGGCAGCCAAAAAGGCCGTTGAGGGCCAATTGCGGAAAAAAGCATCAAGAAAACGAAGCTGGAGAATCTTCTAAGAGCAAAGGAAGATTTAAAAAAAAATCAAACTTCTTGCTCTCCCATACGGGAAATTTGTTCTTTCGTTTTCCGTTTTATGCTGCCTGCATTTCTGTTACTTTCACCAATTTGTTTGCACTATGTATAAAATGTCTTAAAAACTCCTTTTTGTTCCAATAATTTGTAGTATAATGCACAAACTGCTGCATATTATTAAAAAAAAAAAAAAAAAACACATCTCCTCAAACCAGCTTTCAGGATTGTGCTGGACATTATTTATATCATAGTGTCAATACATAAAAGGGTCAGCATCAGTGATGGATAATTTGTATTATTAATACATGCGATGACTAGTAAGAGCTCAAGCAACATATGCCTCTATGTACATCTAACATAACAATAATAAATGTCAACCGCATCTCCCCTATACATACTTGGTATATTGAAAATGCACCTCGTGCAACTATAATATATAAAATTTGAGTGAGGCTTCTAATTAGGAGAAAACCTCTGCTATACTGCCCGAGCTATCAATACTATACTTGCATGAGGATCCAGAATTGTCAGCAGGTAGAGTGCATAATGACCCAAACTCTTATTATCTATGCTCGATGATCATTGATATTAAGGTCATCTAGTGATTGAGCAAGCCCATTTTGCTTTCCAAACTTTTGAAATTCTGATGCCAACGTCTGAACAAACTCAGTCCCCTCAGTGACAGCATCAGGAAAATCCACATGGACAGATCCCTGTTTAATTGGCCGAACAGGTCTGCGAAGCAATGCCTGCTGCTTTATGTAATCATAAAGTTGCTGGTGGAATGGATGATCCAAGGAATAACAATTTTCATTTGAGCTGCCTGAGTATCTGGAAGATCCAGAACCTTCTCTCCGGCAAAAATGGGGCAGTGACGAATAGTCCATGATCTACACAAGTTAACAGACCAGACAGGGTTAGATCTCTCAAAAACTCTGTAAACGAATAACACAATATTATTCCTTCACAAGGTAGTGGTAAGGTCTGCATACATTCTACCCTCCCCAGACTCCACTTGTGAAATTTAACTGGGTATGTTGTTGTTGTTGTTGTAGTCCCAACAGATCAGTGATACCAGAAGTTGTTTATCCAAGTGGTTATGCCAGACTATCAGGCAGTTACCATAGAGGTAATTATTTGACAGGTGACAGAGGCAGCATTATTCCTACTAGTTACAAGTTACAAGCATCGCTTGTTTCTCTAAACCAGTGTTTGGATGGGCATAACATTTTCTAGTAATATGGAAGCCCAAATTACAAGTCCTCTTTTTTAGTTCTCCACCCGTTTTTATAATCAGAAAGTTATTACTACATCCTCATAGAAGATAAAGAAAATGACAACAAAACAATTGTAAAAGAACTGCTACCTTCAATAGATCATCCTGTCCACACCCTGATAAAACTTGAACCTTTTTTCGAGTTCTCTCCTGCAGAAGAGGTTTGACTACCTAATGAATTCATATGTTACAACAAATTAGAAAATTGAAATAATTGATAAAAGAGTAACAAAAAGGAAAAGGAAAGAGAATTGTATTGTATAAATAAGAGACAAACCTTCCAACAAGCTGAAAAGATATAGGGAGCATTCACAATGTAGTATGCAACTACCTTCTCCGGGTAATTAAGGTCATCGATGGAGGAAATTATAGTCAATAGCTGAATGATAGCAATAACATTCAGTTAGTCTATTTTTCTCCAAAGATCTACAAGAACAGTTCCAAGGTAATTCTCAAATAAAGATATACATCAGTCTATATGGTTAAACATAGACAGAAGTCTTGCAATTACAAATTCTTCTGTAAAAGAAATATCTTTGTTCTTTGCACTTGGCGAAGAGTGGAAATGAAAAAAAACTACATAAAAGTGAGGGCTTCAAAATCAACAATCAGCAACCATCGAAATCTTCCCCAATTTAACAAATCAAATAATACTGTGTTAACTCCCATATTGGTTGATGAAATGGGTTGTGGTCTCCTTGTACGGTATGGGGTAATCCTCCCCTCATTAGCTAACTTCTGGGATTGAATTAGGCCAAAAGACCATTTCTTGACATGCTATCAAAGCCAGACTCGTCGATCCCTGTTGTTGTGTTTCTCAATATTGTGCTCTCATACTATATCATCCACGCTCTAGTTTTCCGGTCCTAAGCGTGTCTGAATGAGGGAATGGGTTGTGGTTTCCTAATATGATCTTGGGTAAGCCTCCCCTCATTAGCTAGCTTATGGGATTGAGCTAGACCATAGTCCATTACATCATATTTTGAAAGAACATAACTAAACGAGATTAGAACTTTTGAGGGAATATACCTTTATTTGGTTTAGAGCTGAAAGTTTCAAGCCAGTCATATCTAAAACCTTCAGAGATTTGCTGATATGTTTCCCATACTTCTTACTTGCAGCAGGCTGTGACATACGAACCAACTTAGTAAAATGTAAGGGATTAAAGCGTGCACACACATACACAAAGGAAAGTGATTTATGAATCCTTTTTACCAGAACCACACGATCGCGATATTCATTAATCTGAATGTGTGATTGCACATAATAATGGACCTGATATAAAGAACTCAAGTTACTATTTATATTAGCAGAACAATAGTCAAAATAATGAAAGCAATAATTAAAACATGGAAAACAGAAGAGTTCAAACACTCAAACCTCCCTCCTAGGGATAAAGCAAATAAGGAAAAAAACTGAGAACTAAATAACCAAAGCCAAGGAAAAATGTATAACAGGGTGCAAATTACGCGGAAGTTCCCAGTGCATGTCCATGATGTAACAGTCAGTTACACCAAATACTACAGAGTACAGACATACCAGGGACCTGATTGAAAGATCAAAGGTCTACTATTACTACTACCAATTAATATATACAAGTGGCCTTCTATTTACAATTTTACTTTCCCTTCTTTATGCTTTATCCCTAATCTCTGATAAGTAGAACGAGAGGTGTCAAAAATGAGCCCAACCTGCTCAGAATTTTAAGGGTTGGGCTCAAGATAATTTTAACTGAGAATCTCAACCCATTCAAGCCTTAACCCATTCTAAAAAAATCCTCAATTGAGCCAAATTTAATCTCCAATTTCAACCCATTTTAAGATTCTTTATTTGCATTGATATAATGTATGTTCCTATATTGAAGGTACACATCAAACCACTTACTTCTAGGTCAATCTAGTCAATGCGGATGCAATGAATGAGAACATCATCGATAATAACTAACACGGCCTAAGAACTCCAAATGTCGTAACTGAAGTAGGTCTGACCCAAATTTTGAACTGCCTCAATCCTCGTGGCATCCACCATTTATACCCTTCTTAACACTACATGCTCCAAATATGTCACCGCACTAACCAAAACTCACAAAAAAAAAACTTGCATATAGCTTAATCTTCTTTAGATTTTAAGGAACAATCCTCAAATGATGCTCCTGATCCTCCCTACTACATGAGTATACCAATATGTCATTGATGAAGATAATAATGATAAGGAAATCCAAGTACGATAGAACATCCCATGAAGATATACTTTGATCTAATAAATCTCTTACTCAATAAGTCTTTTTACTGTTCTTTCAATTCCACCAATAAGAAATAATAGAAATAGGTTGAATGTCCAACTCTAAGCCAATACTAAATTCAATATCACGACCAGGTGAAATACCTTCAAGAACTCTTTTACCACTGAAACTGATTTCAAAAGAGATATATCAGTAGTACTATGACGAACATAAGTCAAATATGTAACGCATTACTTTTTTTTCATTATGCGTCGACACTTTACAAACGAAAATACCTTTCTCGAAAAAGTACTGAGAGTTTCCTGCCACTTTAGTTTAGGAAGAGCTGAGTTTTGAATTATCTTGGAGTTGTGGTGAGCTACTTGACTGTTCTGTGGCCCACGCCTCCCTCTATGTCTTTAGACGTTATCATTTACTTTTAGTATTTAGACATGATATTTCTCACGTCTAGGTTTGTCATTTAGTTCCAGACTTGTATCGTAGTTTAGAAGCTCTTGTAGTTATGACACTAAATCTTGGGGTGGTAATTTAGGTTTCCGCATTTCATACTTGTAAATGACTTAGCGTTTGGATATTATGTTTTCGCTTATCTTTCTACTTTAAATATTGAATAGAATTGGTAAAAGTATTGGGTTGGCTTACTTTATTTGCATTGATATAATGTATGTTCCTATATTAAAGGTTTACTGTCTATTTTATATCTTTTAGGATTTATCTATCCATTTGTAACTTCTTCTTTTTTTAATTTTGTTGAGTTGAAATTCAAATTGTGGTTATAGAACTTAAATAACAATCTATTAAAATTATTGAGATTAAGCGGGTCAAATTGGGCGGGTCAAGACCCAACCTGTTTTAAGCCCATTTGAGCCCAAAGTAAACTTGGGGACGGGTCAAGACCCAACCCAATATCTATTTCAACCCATTTTAATATCTCCAATTTCAACTCAACCCGCCCATTTGACACCCCTAAGTAGAACGAAAGTAAAGGAAAAATGTTCAAATACTAATCGATTATAAAATGATAACAGGTTTAGCAATTTAATATTTATATATATGCAAACTGTTTGCAAAAAAGTGTTGCAATTGGACTTGACAATAAATAGCATGAGTCTTGATATGGATGGAATTCTTGTTTTTTGCCTCTGAAACTAATCCAAGCAATAGACCTCCATTATCCACAAATCAAACATCCATTACTTGACAACAAGTTCTTGAATAAGTAAATGCACATGAAATATTATAGCCTTGAGGAAGATAAGAATCTTAACAACCCTTACAGATGCTTTATCATATGTGCTGAGTCCTGCACCAAAAGCGAATATTGGAAGGCCCTGAAAAAGAGGGAAATGGAGTTCTCAAAAAGTTATATTAAGTCCATAGGAGCATCAATAGAAAAAGATAGCTATAATGTGTGTCACGACATTATTTCATAAATGGGTACCTCTTTGGTGTAACCTGGCCTTCCTATTAGTTGAGAATCACGAATTGCTCTGTAAAGCTCAGTAGGAATGATAGGTTTCTGAGATAACAATTACAAACGAATCAACATTAGATAGTAATTTGCAAAGTAGCCAAGATACATTCATGTTCAACTATAGTAAGAATATACTAGGATAAAATACAATTAATTACGTGAGCCGAGGGTCTATCAGAAACAACCTCTCAACCTCCTCAAGGTAGGTTTAAGGTTAGCTTATACTAGGATAAAATACAATTAATTACTTGAGCCGAGGGTCTCTCAAAAACAACCTCTCAACCTCCTCGAGGTAGGATTAAGGTTAGCTTACCTCTCAACCTCCTCAAGGTAGGGTTAAGGTTATCTTACACTCTATCCTCCCCAAACCCCCACTTGTGGATTACATTGGTATTTTGTTGATAAAATACAACTAATTCTTGAGTAAAAGAATGTACATAGTATAAATACAACCACTCCTAACGAAAAAGTATATGTGTCATGTGCATACGATTTCCTTTCGGAACAGGCAGCAATCTCGTGAAAAGATTTCTACTGGTCTATACCACCAAAAAACCCACACCCGAAGTCTTGTCAGGATTACGAGGAAAAAATCTTGCGAAACAACATTTATCATAGCCAGAGTGTTAGGCTCCTATATAAAGTAAAGTAAAGACTACACTTGCTAAAACTGATTGTTATAATAGCGCTATAACAAGGTTCCATAGTACTCACCGCTAAAATATCATCTATCTCATTTTCGACCCTCCAAGTCAAAGAATCAACCAACTGAAACATTTGGAAAAAAGAAAAAAAAAAGAGATCTTTTAATAATATCTATCAGCTGGGTAAAAAGTTAAAATCTTAAATATAGATGTTTGACCATTTTATGGGCATTTGCAACATTTCCCTCTCTTGCTGTTAGGAAGCGCAGATATGTGTCCCTTGTACAGCCTTGATGAATATTCTGCAAAATAGTAGACACTAGCATAAATAAATTGGTGAGCAATACAGAAACTGGGTCAACTCATGAAATGGAGATAATAAAAGTCAAAATTAGAAATATGATAGAAGTAAATTAGTGAGAGAACCTGAAAAGTAGTTTTGAGTGGTTCATCAACTGCTCGAATGAATTAATTATGGGGTTAGCAATTAGCATAGCAAATTAAAATGATGATGAAGTTCATATGAACATGTGTACCTTGTTCCATTAAAGCTTCAAACTGAGCGATGGCTTCTTCTGAAATCACACACATGGCTGGCTACAGAAGAGAGAAGAGAGTGAATGAATGAATGATGAAGAAGAATAAAAAGTAAGTAAATGGATCCCAAGGTCAAGATTCAACGAAGGTATGCTTTTACTTTTCTCTCTTCCACCCTTTTATTTACTTCCCTTCCCTTCCCCCCACCCAACCGACACTTCAACGAATACAATACTCAACCAACGTGACTCTATTGACATGCCAAATACACCACTTGTATTATACTTTTTCTATTTAGTTCCTCTAATTTATATTCTTTGTTTTTTCTTTTTTTCTAATTTTCATAGAATTTATAATTCTAAAATGTCAAAGAAAATGAGAATTTTTTTTTATAATTCTTGGTCAAAGACTATTTGTCGTACAAATCTTACACATCAAAAGAAAAAAATAAATATATAAAAAGTAATTTATTGTAATAAGGATACGAAGAGAGATAAATAAAATATTTTAGATGTATTTTTATTTTATTCTTACAAAATTTATAGATAAAAAAAATTAAGGAAAGAATAAAAGTTTCATCAATAATTATAAATTATGATCGTGAAAAGGAGAGATAAATATGATTTATTTTTTAAAATTAAAATAAAAAAGTAATAAATTGCATATTCCCCCGTCCACTTTTAATTGTTATGTTGTACTTTTCGAAAGTCAGTTTGACTAATTTTCAAAGTTGAATTAGATTACATTAAGTCGATATTTTAAACAAAAAATGTAGATATTCAAAAACTATACGAAAAGTACTATAAATTGTTATTTTTTGCATATCAATATGATGAAAAAATACATTGTAAAATGCTAATCAAAGTTCTTATAGTTTGATTTTAAAAAAGGAAACTATGACAATTAAAAGTGGTAGAATAGAGTAGTAGTAATGAGGAAAGATGGAAAATACTTAATAAATTGTAATAAAGGTGATAGAAAGATTTTTTAAAAAAAAATATATATATTGTTATTATTATAAAATTTATAAATCAAAAGAAAACAAAAGTTCAAAATTTGACAAAAAAGATAAATAATAATCCTAGCAAAAGTGAGGTATCACATCATTCTTTTGTCATCGAGCTTTATATTTTTCTAGATTGTAGTATCAATCTTCAATTACAACCTTAAAATAAGAATCGAAATATAATTTTTGAATCCTTTCTTTTCTTCTTTTTCGAGAGAAAGTGATGTCTGCAGTCAAAATATATAATAATGCAGTATGTATTAAAAATGAACTGCAAATATATTACTTATAATTTTTATGGTTGGCTTCACTAAAAAGGGAGTGATGTTTGCAATGTCTATTATAAATGTATATTCATGAATAAAATATGTATAATATGTGTCCTATAAATTGTCGTGGTTAGTATCACTAAAAAAAATAAGTGATATTATAGTTCTACCTTTTTCAAAGTAATTAATTGAGGATATTATAGGTAAAAATTTTTTGTCTTTTCTTGATTTGTTAAAATGAACAAGTAATTAAGGACCACTATAAAAGGAAAAGTGGACAAGTAATTAGGGACAGAGGGAGTACTTTATTTTTTAGATTTTGTAAACTATTATCGTAAAACTTAAAAAAATTGCAATAATTACATTTTACATTGCTAAATTGAAAATATTTGCGAGTCTTATAGAAAAATCATAGAATTAGAGGACTATGTAGCTGTAAAAAAAATATTAAATAAATTGTTGAAAAAAATTACAGTTGAGATCGTGAATGTAGACAGAGAATTGTGATCGACATGAAGATGGGGAAGAAGCGTGAAAAATAAGGACTTTTAAATTGTTGATATTAATTTAATTCAAAATATTTGCTATATTGATTAAATTTTTTTTAGTGACACAAATGGTAAATACTTTTTTAACACTTATATATGTATATGTGATTTAACTAATATTTACTCAAATTAAGGATAAACTAAAATAGGGTTAAAATAATTCACAATATACGAGTACTGCTTTATGTTGTCTTTAATATATTTCATGATTGAAATAAGTGTTAAAGTATAATAAAAAGTGTTCATTTTGTCTTTTTTTTGTTAGAGCATGTTTGATATTGTTGTTGGGAGGCCAGAAACACTTATTTTGAAAAATTACGTGTTTAACAAATCAATAAAAATGCTTTTAAATGGAAGCAGAAGCAGTTTTTCTGCTATTGGGAAGAAACTAAAAATTTCTGCTTCTTAAAAAAAGCAGAAACAAAAAAAAAAATTATTTTTCTTAAGACTAAAATATCTCTTTAATATATACATATTTAGCAATATGTCTCTTATTAATTAATTAACATATCTCATAAGTTTGGTTAAATTTCTTTTAACAATTTTATTTTTTATTTTTTATTTTTATATAATAAATTTTGTATTTTATTTTACGTTTATATATAATTATTTTATATTTTACATATTATTTTACGTATTATTTTGCAAAAATAGAAAAAAATAAGTGCGGTCAATATGGACATATTGCACCAAATTGCAAACTCCAAAAGCTGAAATCTCTACAGCTGGAAAACGATTTGCATGAAAAGATTTTCACTTTGTTATACACTTCAGGTTCTGAATCAGACTACGATGAAGATGTCGAGTCAGACGATGAAGTTGAATTAATCGATTTCGACAGTGATGGAGCCATTGAACCATCTTGTTCTACTTGCAAAGGTAATACTTGTAATTGCGAAAATGATGAATTTTATAAATTACAATCACAGTTTGAGGATTTAAATATGAAAACTTTTACGTCTGATAACGTGATAGAACTTTTAAAGGGAGCTGTATATTCTTGAATAGGGAGCTGTATATTCAAATTCATCTTGAAATGTTAACAGATGTTTTCTAGAATCTGATACCATTGAATAAAAGCTTCCATTGAAATGTTAACAGAAGTTGTATAACAACTTTTCTAGGCTCTGATACCATTAACCGCAGGATCTAGGGGTATGGCGGTAGTCCGCCAAGCCGTCCAGACTAGTGGTCATTAAATATCCTTATTCAAGAACAAGAACCAAAATACGCAAGATCATGTTATAGATTAGAAGCTGTATGGCAATGTTTCACACAAGCAAGGGGTCTGTCAAAGAAATAATATACTTTAGATGAACTCAGATCTAGCGATTCTAACTGTTTAGAGGCCTTTGGCGTCCTTCCGCGGACTAAGGCGGCCATTATAACAGCTTGCTAGGTGAGTTTACCCGAAATAGTATTATCTTGACTGTGCCACCATCTTGTAACCAAGCTTGAAATACTATATCATGATCCTTTATATTTAAGTAAAGTCTAGAACGAAGCCATGAAGTTCATGTAAGAATCCTAATCAGTTAACATAGATATGGTAACCTTAGCCGGACATAGTCACGGCCAGGAGAGAGAGAAAGGGGAATAGAAAAGTAATAATTAAAACTAAAAGAAAGAGTAATAAAATTACATTGACACCAGATCTTGCAAACGATTGCTCGTTTATTATCTTCAAAATATTTCTTTACAAGAGAGAAAACTAAGAGCTTGAAATAAAAAGTTGTTGCCCTTCTATACAAAGGGGGCATCTATTTATAGCAAAACAAAAGAATAAAAAAGGTATCTATGTACAGTAAAAGTGGGTCCCTTATCTAGGTCCCTTGTACAGAATATCTCCTGTTTGTACAGTATATCTACTGTTTCATGGGTCCGGCGGCTAAGGAAAATAGTGGGATCTTATCTCTTCTCTTTTCCCTTTAGTTGACGGATCAATTCTTCCGCCTGCTGTAGCTCAGTTTCCGATAGCATCTCATTCGGAGGTGATGACTGGGCTTCTTCACATGTATCAGCTGTGCTTGACACACTCTTCATTGATGTGTCCGTTTTATCAAATTGCTCTAGAGTTTGAAGCAAATTTCTTTTTACTTCCTCTAGATATTTATTTATCATATCTTCTTTATCGCCATCTTCAATCGAGATTCTTCTGGCAATATTTTTGACAGTG